>JAADWT010001055.1:0-11537 GCA_023336285.1 Pythium grandisporangium
CAATTTGATCGCAGTGGCAATACCAATACCTCTTCCTCGTCATCTACGCCGCCTCCAGCATTCTCGTGCGGAATGACGTGGTTCGCGTCCTGGTCATGGGCGAGCAACTGCTCCCGCTGAAGCCCGCGCAAGTCCGCCACGACCGCCACAAGGCGTGTTGTGATTGGAGCGATGCCAGTGATCAATCCATCACCACTAATACACGTCAGCAATGGGTGCATCTCCCTTGGCTTAGCCAAGGGACACGCATACCCAGGCGCGCATCAAAGCCAAGTTGGCGATGATGCGCGCCTGATGTCTCGTTTTCAAAAACCACCGTTACCTCGATTGAGTGCCACCACTCGATGGTTTTTCAGCATGGTTTTTCACAGGCTTTTATGGAAACCGCGCACTTGTTTACACGTGAAATGAGAAATGTGAAAAGCGAGAAAAAAACGTTGCAAATCATTTGCTTGCTGTACAAATGTCCGACGTGTTGAGCTGCTGGGCTATTATTACTCAAGATCTGTGATTCGTCATCACCGGTCAACATTTGCGACGTGTACGGGGGGGGGGTACGTGTTAGCCTGCCCACATGCTGATAACATTATCTAGATGACCTCTTTACCTTGTTCCTGGCGCCAACCAAACCAAACCATCCCATCCATCCCTCTTCTCATTTACAGATTTGCTTAGCTACTCGCAAGCCCCCACCATCAAACACTCACCACCATGGCGGCCAAGAAGCTCTTTACCCCCCTCGTGCTCGGTGGCAAGAAGAACCCCATCCAATTGCAGCACCGTGTCGTGATGGCGCCGCTCACGCGCCTCAAGGGCGGAGACGAGGGCGTGCTCCCTGAGATGGCTGTCACCTACTACGAGCAGCGCTCCACCGCTGGTGGCCTCATCATCTCGGAAGCCACCAACATCACGCCTTATGCGCGGGGTTATTTCGGTGCCCCGGGTATTTTCAATCAGGCGCAGATTGATGCATGGAAGCCGATCACGGAGGCTGTCCACAAGAAGGACGGCGTCATCTTCCTGCAGTTGTGGCACACGGGCCGCACGAGCCACCCATTGCTTCAGCCCGGAGGAGTGCTGCCCGTGTCGTCCAGCACCAACTTGCCCTTGAGCGAGAAGCGAGCTGTGCCGACCAGTGAGGGCATGAAGCCACAGGTGACGCCGCGTGCGTTGGAGACAAATGAGATCCCAGAGCTGTGCGAGCAGTACCGCCAGGCCACGGACAACGCGATTAAAGCCGGCTTTGACGGTGTGGAGCTGCATTGCGCCAACGGCTACCTGCTGGAGCAGTTCATCTTTGATGGCATCAACGACCGGACGGACAAGTACGGCGGCTCGATCGAGAACCGAGCACGCATCGTGTTTGAGGTCTTAGATTCGATCCTCAAGAGCGTGGACTCGAGCAAGGTGGGCGTGCGCTTCTCACCCTTTAACCTGCCGGCGACTCAGTCGGATTCCGACCCGATCGCGACGTACACGTACATCCTTGAGAAGCTGAACGACTACGACTTGGCGTATGTGCACCTGATTGAGCCGCGTGGGTTCCACTACCCGAACGAACGTGCCCCCAAGGAGGGCGTGGCTGCGTACTTCCGCAAGGTCTACAAGGGCGTGGTCATGGCGTCGTCGGGCTTTGAGCGTGACAGTGCAATCAAGATCGTCGAGGACGAGGATGCCGACTTGGTCGCGATTGGTCGCAGCTTTATCTCCAACCCGGACTTGGTCAAGCGCTATGAACTGGACGCGCCGCTCAACCCGTACGACCAGCAAACGTTCTACGCCCCCGGGGCCAAGGGGTACACCGACTACCCGTTCATGGAGGACGCCAAGTCGGAGTAATTGTGTAGGTGAGCACTAGGCAGAATCAATAATGCAAATACACACTACAGTCCTTCCATTCGCTTTCTACCAGAAACCTACTTTTGATGCTGACGGCTCCTATCCTACAGCTGAGTATGCATAACCCCAGTGGGCAGCCTGCGATTGTTGGTTGCGAAACCACCGCGCTCAGTGCGCGCTAGAAGAGAAACGCACGGCACCAACGTGCCAAGGGTGTGGTGGCTGCTGAGCTGAAAGACCGTGCATCCGTGACGCTATAATTCACATGGATACTAGATTCTGTTGTCTTTCACGGATTGTTTCCCAGAAGACCACAGGCGAGTGGCCCACGTGTCGTGTCATGTCGTGGGTACGGAGGCGCTGTTAGTAGACACTGCGTTTGCAGAGATAATGATGCTACCGTAGTTGGATGCCCTTGCCGAACTGAGACCAACCGTTGTTCCTCATCAGCAGGGTTGCCACAATCGATCCAACGAATATTGACGACATCAGCGCATTTTTTTGGCGGCCATGAGGAGAGGTCATTGCTAAGGGGACAGGAAGGAAGCACTCCATGGTAGCAGGGACAACAAGTGGCATGCGTGTGGTGGTTAAATAATCAGGAGTGTATTGATACAAGCTCTCTGGGTGGTACAAGTGTCTATGCGGGTGGTGGTGGTGTCCGCCGTCTACCACATCATGTGCGTGGGCATGTCCACTGAGTGCACCATCGGGTGGCCCTGAGCAGGCAACGCCATCCCCACGGGCATCGCGGTCGTTGGCGCAGCGCCGTACATGAGGGGAAGCTGTGTGGGCGCCGCCGGCTGCGACAGCATGACCACGAGGTTGTTCAGGTACGAGTTGTGGCTCTGCAACTGCATCACACGCTCCTCCAGCTGGCGGAAGCGCTCGAGCGACTTCTCGCGCGACTTGGCGGCCGAGCGGCGGTTCTTGAGCTTGCGCAGCTCCTCCTTGCTGATGAGCTGGTCCTCTTCGCCGTCGGCCCCGCGTTTGCGCTTGCTGCTGCTGCTGTTGGTGCTGGTACTCGACACTGAGTCACGTGGGCTGCTGTCCTCCTGCGCCGAGAACGAGGCATCCTCAAGCGGGATGTCGAGGCTGGCAAGCAGCGACGACGGCATGGCCACAAACTCGTCAAAGGACATGCGGGCCGCGTCGTCATCGTCCAGGAGAAGGGCGGCATCCGGGAGCTGGTACGATTCGATCGCAGTGGCAGCCATGGTTGAAGATGATCGGGGTGGAGTGTGGAGGTGGTGGTGGTGGTGGTTGTGATGCACACTGCAAGTTTTAGAATGAGACGCTGGACGGTGGTTCGAAATCGGCGCAAGGGGCCCACTGGATACGGTATCTCTGGTTACAGCTTATAGAAGTAAGAGACGCGGAGGAGGGGGCAGGAGGGGAGAGGGGAGGGGAAGGGAAGGGAGGAGCAAGAGCAAGACGAGGAGGAAATGATGAAGGAGGGAGACGGCGCATCTCCCCCTGTGAAACGGGATGGGTCCCGTTTGTGAACAACTTGGCGACAACAATCCAGAGTACTGTACCAGCTCAAGTTGCCTGTCACCCCACTCTATACAAATGGTGGTGGCGATATTGTATCGGACACTGTGACCCATCTGGGCGTCGCAATATATCAAGTCGTGTCCGGCCCGTAGCGCCGGTCTTGTGCTTTGCTTGATTGTACGGTAAAAGCTGATATACTGCAGATGTTGCAGATGGCAAGAGTAACTAACTGCTACATGGAATCGTTCGCGAAGCAGCTGTGTCAGTCGATACGATTCGATTCGATTCGATTCGACCAATGTACTTACTGTTCAGTGTACATACGTTTAGAGAGCGAGGTGTTGTGGTGAGTTCTCACTGAGAACTCTGAGAACTTCTCAGCGCGCTGGTCTAATAGACCGACCCACCCCACCCTTCTTCGTTTTGAACTCTATCCGGATAGGGATGCAGTGTCACGTCATGGACACATACCGGACAACAGGATGGAAGAGACCGAATAATCCGTGTATCTTGTGTTTGCCCCTATTTATTAAAGCATGGCGAGACGGTCGTAGGAATCAAGTGCCAGCAATGCAGCGCTCGCTGGTTGCCACGCTGGCGCGGCACGTGGCGGTGGTGGGCAGGGGTAATTAGATACTTCTTGATATCCCTCGCTAGATTAGGAAGGCCCAAACTTTTCACTTTCCATCTCGAGCCTTCCTCTATTAGGGCTGGCGTCCTGGATACATAATGCACTCATGCTCTGTCAGTGCATACACCTTGGGCGCGTGATCTAGAGTGGCACGACTATCCTATACATGTATTTACTCAGGCTGTGATGTAGCACGATGCCGTGCATAACCGGTCAAATCAGCTCGCGTATCGCGGCTTTGAACGTTCCACCAGTTTATGATACATTCGCACATGCAGGGGGCAATTTTCAGATGGTACAAGGGCATACATGTACCAAATAGGGAGTAATTTAGGGAAGATAGCGACAAGCAGACTAGACTACCGATATACTTCTACTTCTGCATTGGGAAGAAGTGATATGCTCGCTGGGATCGAGGTGCCTGTCGAACACCATGCCTCGCTCGCTCTATCTTGGCGCGACATTGGCGAAGGGAATTGCGAGCATCTTTACCGTGTGCTGTTGTGCGCAGTTCCGCGACGACCGCCTACTGTTGAGTGACTTGAAGGCGCGATTTACTTTTGGCCAGATCTGTGATGCCGTTACTTTCAACAACTGGATACTATCCATGGGCGGTCAGCTGCCGGCCTATCCAGAGTCATAGGAGGCAGGCTCTTTAGTTGTTGAAATGGCATCAACCTGTTAGCATCGAATGGCTCGCGATATCCACTGGAGCACCTGCTCTCCTTTGGGGGGAAACCTTGTGATGCATGAACTGCACATGCGGTGTAGGTTAATATATAATTTGCCTTCAAGTGCCGTACGCCAGTCTCACATGAAGTGCATATCATATTTGTCGCGAGCAGCTCTCGGGTGACGAGAGTCTCAACACTGGAATTTCGCTTCTCAACACGTGGATCCAAGTCAAACGTCACTATCGAATCTTACCAAATCAAATCAAATCAATCAACTCAACCCACCCGGAGAAAAATCCAGTGCGTTTCCCATTTCTGTCCACTCTTGAGGTGCTAACGTGTCAACCTTCACTTACGTCCCACCAATCGCAAGTTATGATTCGCGGAAATGAGTGATGGAAGTGCAGGAAGGCAATAACAGCTTAAGAGTGGACAGAAATGCGGACGAAAGGGGATTCGCCTGGAAAGGATCGTATTCATTCGATGACTCGGAGTTACACTCAATACCGTTCCGTAGATCCAGCATACAGGCACCTACTCAATCCCATGAATTCAGTTGATGGCTTCAGCGACGATCACCCCTTGTACTAATACGTAATAATTACCCACGTGCAGGTTTCAAGCAGGTTTCAAGCAGGTCTCGCGCAAATGGTTCACAGTATATACAGTACTAGTAAATCTGGCTCGCAACAGCGCAGTTGTTCCAGGTCTACTATTAGCATTTGTCCACCGGAGCAGAGAATATGATAGATAACAGAACGACCGGCTAGCCACAGGAAGATGCCAGCGCTGGGTTGAGCAGGCATACGGACCGAGTTTTATTTGTTCTAATCTCATTTAACCCACGAAATCATCCGAAGTGTTTTCGTTCTTCTGCCCTCGCTTGCGCTTCCATTTCTGCATTACCATCACCATCACCATCACCACCAACACCACCAACAACATTAACACCAACACCACCAACAGCGACAATAACAACAAGGCGTTGAGATCTACTTTCACAGACATAAGGTAGTACGTCAAAGTAATATCTGTGTGACTTTACGATCGACACCACGGTAGTGCGCATCGAGTACATCGGCATTACAGCTCTCGGTCACCGTGTCGTCGAGTCCGCCATTGTGTGCTTGCAAAGGCATGGGCTGCCTGGAGTCCCCTACCATCACTCCTTCTCTTCCCCTTGCCTGCTCCTGCCTTCCCGCCCAACGTCCTACGACACCCCAACAACTATTATCGCTGAGATGCGTGATCTCACCCCACGAGCGAGATCACCAGCACATCCCCTCCTCTCACTGCAGCGGCAGTTGCACACGGTCAGCGATCGCGTGAATATCGGACGAGATCTGCTCGGGCACTTGGTCATACGCGCGCGCCGTGATGTGGAGCACATCACGGATGAGATCGTGGTTACCCATGATATCCACGTGGTCCGAGGTAGCCGGCCCACCACGAGGGTCATAGATGAGTGACACCGGGTTGTGCTTGTACTCACGGATACGAACTTCCATCCCGCTCGGGTTGTAACTCGCACTGCGCCAGCCACGCGCGCACATGAACCCAAGCGAGACCAAGGGCACCGTGCCGTCGCCATCCGTGTACCGGATACCCGCCTTGACCCACGGCGGATCGTTGTAGTCCGTGTTTAAGATGAAGGGCACCGTGGGCTTGCCGTTGGCCATCGCCACGTCATCGTCGTCGTCGTTTGCACGGTAAATGTAGCCACGCTCCACGGGTTTCCCCACACCGTAGAGGCAAAACACCTTCATCTTTGGTGCGTGAGGTAGCGTGGTCGCCAACGGGTTGGTCCAGTACCGCGGGTGACCCGGATCATCGGCCGGTGTCGCGTCGGCGCCACTGGTAACATGTGTGCCATCAATCATGGCCTGGAAATGCGTGAGGTTGGCATCGACCGCGCCCAAAAAGTCATGCACCGTACCGGCCGTATACTTGGTGGCCTGGGTTGTGGCCGCCACCTCCAACGCGTTGACGATCTGCAGCAGTCCACCGTTGCTGCCATGCGCCGCGAGATGCGATGGAATCTCGCTGGCGTTGAACGTCACGTCGTCACCTTCGGCATCTTCCTGTGGCACGGCAAAGCGGGACGCCAGGTCATCTGGAGCTGACTCGGTCGTGCCCCAGATGGCCTCACCACCAATGGGGAGCATGGTGAACACACTGGGCCACGACCGCGCCAACGCAGCACGCGCTGGTGGACCGAAAAAGTAGGACAGGAAGCGAGACAATCCCCCCAGCTCGGCCGTATCCTTCATCTCACCCGAAAGCAATGCGCTCACCGATTTGACCGTGCCCAGTGTTGAGCCGGCAATATTGGCCCAGGCCTCAACGTACGTATCGCACCACTCGGGTCCACCATTCCCGCCACGCGGACTTTCGACCCACTGTAGGAAGAAGTAGAGCACCTGCTGAGCGTAGGAATGCGAGATCACAACAACCTTCTGCCCATCGTTGGCGGCGTGCGCCATCTCGATCGTGTACTTGAGCTTGGTGAAGTACCGATCACGCTCCTCCATGAGCGATGGAGCCAGGCGCCAGTCGTACGACGCCATAAACATGTTGTTGCTGTCGTAGCCAATGTCGGCGAGGTTCTCAATGATTTTGCCCCAGACCCAGTACCCACCAATCACATAGTCGGCGGCCTCAAGTCCGTACGCCGGACGCAGGCGCACGCCCTCCGGA
Source organism: Pythium grandisporangium (assembly GCA_023336285.1). Lineage (NCBI taxonomy): Eukaryota > Oomycota > Peronosporomycetes > Pythiales > Pythiaceae > Pythium > Pythium grandisporangium. The sequence continues at coordinate 7,339 of JAADWT010001055.1, forward strand.
TCCAGCCCCGTCGTGCGGTTGAGCATCATGTGCTCCAGCCAGCATTTCTATCCAATTCCATATAGCAGCACAAATCCGGAGCCAAATTCCGGAGCCAGGCCATTGGTATCCTCCTCCATGATCAACCAACCACTTGAAACGAATGAACAGGTAGGTATATGATAGTGCATTGGGTGGGGTTCGTACCTGGTTGAGCATAAACTGATGCAGCATCCGCGCCGTGCCCCAGATGCGCTGACGAAAGTACTCCTTGGCACAGTCGCTGCCGTCCCAGATCTCAAGCCCCGTGGACGTGAAGCCCGGCAGCAGCACGACGGGCGAGCTGGCCGTCACGTTCTGCGCGCGCAGCTGCAGCCCGGGGCGGTCATCCGCGTCCGAGGACAATGGGCGGTAGTCAAAGTTGGCCAGCAGGTCCTCGTTGAAGCGCTTGGTCCACTCGGTATTAAACTTTTCGCGAATCTTGCGCATCTGCCAAATGGTAAATGGCAATTAATATGAAACACGGAACAACAACAACACCAGTAGCGAGGGCCCCTCCAACCGTGCGATGAGTAACAAACTACGAGCGCAGACACACCAATCCATCATGTATTCCAGAACACCTACCGAATCGGACGGGATCTGGATCATGTCCGGCATATCCTGGTCCAGGTAGACCATGCGCACAACCATGAAGCCGGTCACACCCAGGAAGATGCCCGCCAGCAGCGAGTAGCGGCGCCGCGTCATCACGTGCTGTCTCGCCGACTCGTGCCAGCTCTGCGTGCGCGCCAGCGAGGGCCGCGGCGGCGCCGCCGCGTCCTCCCCACCCTGAGCGGCGCCCTCCTTGTTGCCCGGCTTGCGCTGCCGCAGCGTCGCAGCCGCCGACGCGTCCTCGCTGCTGCTCCCCATTGTCTCCTGGTCGGCGATACACTTTAGCTGTCTTGGCTGACAAAAAGAGAATCACTGCCTCACGTGACGGCACCGGCTCACACCTGGATCAAGCCACTTTAATACGGCGGCACACGAAGAATTCTCGAGATCCTGACGGGACCCTCCTGATCTAACGTGACACAGAAAATCATGTGTGTCCTTAAACGCGAGAGGGAATACTCCCAATTGCCTTGCGATAACGACTTGGAGGCAGTAATCTTCAGGGACATGGCGCAACAAGATACGCTGAGTCAGAGACGAATGAATGGCCATGGTGGAAGTAGGCATAAAGTACTGTAGCAGATCGGAATGGATGGCTACATAATCATCTATTACTTCAAAATACCAACGCATGTGTGCGTGCTCAAGCGGGAATGAGTCTGGCCAGCAAACGCCTCCACCCGTCTGCCTAGCCTACCTCTTGAGCTATTGCACGCGTCGAGCGAGCGGCGGTCTCTTCGTTGACGTGACCACGAGAGACTGACTCCCGTCGTGCACCACCTCCTTCCTCCTCCTTTCATGAGATCACCACGCAAGGACCCCTCCCTACAGCCAGATCCGCAAGCCACGTAGACAGACTTTATTACCTGTACCTCCCATCGACCGGTTGATAGCGGCAACTGGTTGGAGGGGGGTGGTGAGTGTATGCCGATCGCCTTACATCATGCCACCCATGCCACCCATGCCACCCATGCCGCCCATGCCGCCCATTGGGGGCATGCCCGCACCGGCGCCAGCCTCCTCGGGCATGTCGGCGATCAGCGCCTCGGCCGTCATCATAAGCGACGCCACGCTGGACGCATCCACGAGCCCCGTGCGCACCACCTTGGTGGGGTCAATGATACCCTCCTGCACCATGTCCACGTACTTGCCCGTCTGCGCGTTGAAGCCAAACGTCGGCGACTCGTTCTCGAGCAGCTTGCCCACGATCACGGCCCCTTCTTCGCCGGCATTCTTGGCGATCTGGGTCACGGGCGCGCGGCAGGCACGCTCAATGATCTCAACGCCGACCTTCTGGTCCAGGTTCTGGCAGCTGTCGTACAGGCTGGGCAGCGAGCGCGAGGCCCACAGCAGCGCGCAGCCACCACCGGCCACAATGCCCTCGGCCACGGCGGCACGGGTGGCATTAAGGGCGTCCACGACGCGGTCCTTCTTCTCGCCCACCTCAACTTCACTGGCGCCACCCACCTTGATCACGGCCACACCACCGCCCAGCTTGGCCAGACGTTCCTGCAGCTTCTCCTTCTCGTAGTCCGAGGTCGTCGCCGCCACCGAGTCACGCAGCAGGTTGCAGCGCTCCTCCACCGACTCGGGCAGACCGGCACCGTCCAGGATCAGCGTGTCGTCCTTGGTCACGGTCACGCGCTTGGCCGAGCCCAGCATCTCGGGCGTCGTGGTCTCAAGGCGGTGGCCCAGCTCCTCCGACACGACCTGCGCGCCAGTGAGCACGGCCATGTCCTGCAGCGAGGCCTTGCGGTTGTCACCAAAGCCCGGCGCCTTGACCGCGCACACCTTGACACCGCCGCGGATTTTGTTGATCACGAGCGCGGCCAGCGCCTCGCTCTCCACGTCCTCGGCGATGATCAGCAACGGACGCTGCTGCTTCACCACGGTCTCCAAGAGCGGGATGATGGACTGCAGCGAGGACACCTTCTTCTCCACGAGCAGAATGCACGGGTTCTCCAGCTCACATGTCTGCGTCTTGTTGTCCGTGACAAAGTAGGGCGAGATGTACCCACGGTCAAACTTCATGCCCTCGACCACCTCCAGCTCGTTGAAGAGCGTCTTGCCGTCCTGCACCGTGATCACGCCTTCCTTGCCCACGCGCTCCATGGCGTCACTGATCAGTGTGCCAATCTCGACCTCGCTGTTGGCCGAGATCGTGGCCACCTGCGCCACCTTTTGCTTATCGTCAATGTCCTGCGACAGCTGCGCCAGTTGCTCCACGACGTGGTCCACGGCCATCTGGATGCCACGGCGCAGATCGGTCGGGTTCATGCCGGCGGCCACGGACTTGCAACCTTCGCTGAAGATGGCGCGCGTGAGCACGGTGGCCGACGTGGTGCCGTCCCCGGCCGCATCGTTGGTGTTGTTGGCCACCTGACGCAGCAGCTGCGCGCCCATGTTCTCAAACTTGTCCTGGAAATCAATGTTCTTGGCCACAGTCACGCCATCCTTGGTGATCTTGGGCGCCCCAAACGACTGATCAATCACCACGTTGCGGCCCTTGGGTCCCATGGTGACCTGCACGGCATTGGCAAGCTGGTCGGCGCCGCGAAGCATGGCCGCGCGGCCCTCGACGCCGAAGCGAATGTCCTTGCCCGAGGCGAAGAAGCGCTTGCCGTTGAGGCGCAGCGAGGCCTGCGAGGCCTTCTTCATGGCGACCGCGAGCGACGGGTTCATGATGGTGGTGGCGGAGATGTGAGTGAGCTTGGGGGGGGTTGAACTCAAATTCAAACGTGGGGACCTCGGCACGCGCTGGATCATGAGTGTGGTCGGCGGGTGATTGGGATCAATCGCCACCATTCACAGGAGGCCAGAATGATGGTCGCTTGGATTGCGAATGCGGCCCATTGCGACGGGTTTTGGTACCCTGATCGAGCCGAAGTGGACCGACAGTGACGGAATTAGGTGAGAAGGTGAGGTGGAGGATGGAAAGGAGGTGGGTTTGGAGCGGGTGAGACGTCAACACAGAAGGTGAAAGGATGGTTCTAGAAGGCGCGCGAGGTTCAACACGATCCAGTACCACCCCTGGTTTAGCGATTGTCGTGGGCTGTTTAGTTTATCTGAGTGAGTTCGGACTGGAACGTGTGAAGTCGCTAAACCAAGGATGCAACCACCAGATTCGATGAGCCGTACGTGAACGCTGTGGAAGCAAAAAGGCTGGCGCGATTTGGCCTGCAGTGCATGCTGGTGCCACGTTCGTTTCAACTGAAAAGTGAAACGATGTTGCAAATCCTGACGACGCTGCCCGAGTTTGAACCAGCCATGGAGGCTCGCTCCATCGCTCATTCCACCGGTTCCGTATACTTTAACAAAAGTATACGGGTCTATACAAATCGGCCGTGCGTGTAAAAAAGCACAACTCACGTCAAACCGGTAATTACCTTTTCACCTCCTCTGTTCTGTGCCGCCGATAAGGTGACCTGCACTCCTTGCTCTGGCGCTGGAAAGGGGGGGAGGAGGTCCTCCTCCCCTTGAGGGGAGGAGGAAACTTTGCCATTCGCATCCTCTGATCGCGTACGCGTCTGAAGCTGGAGGAAACGCGGCCATCGTCCGTCCGCGCC
>JAADWT010001056.1:0-11533 GCA_023336285.1 Pythium grandisporangium
CCCCCCCCCCCCCCAAGAAGGGTGAGTGAGCGTGGACGAACGTCTGGCGCGGCAGGCGTACGGATGCGATGCGATGTAATGCCCACAGGCGCGGATTCAAGGAAGATAGATGGATGCGTGGAATCGGAAATTCAATTTTATTGTTGCTCCATTTGCTATCGTTATCACGCACACACACACGACAGGATGCGCATTCTGCCCACGCTCGTCTTTGTCCGTCCACTGGGGGACCGCTCACAGCGACTGCAACGATGCGCAGGGGGCCATCGGGATCAGGGGCTTGCCTGCTTGCCCGCCTGCCTGCTTGCCCTCCGTCCGTGCTTCCCACCTGATCCTGATCCGACGACCACGTTGTCCCTTTGTCTCCCGCCGTTGGAAGGGCGGGGGGGGGGCATCAACAATGCAAGGGAGACGCATTGCCCGCAGCGCCTGCGCGAATTACGATACAGTACACACACTGCATGAAGGACCGTGTGCCAATTTTAGTTGCATTAGACGGCGATACTGTATGCTGATGCTGATGCTGATGCAGGTGATGGTGCTGAGGCAGATGCTGGTCCTGATGCTGCTGCTGAAAAATAAAATCAAGAAGGAGAAGGAGAACAAGTCAATAAATCAAACTCATCACAAAATCCAGGAAGAAAAAGAATACCGAGCTGTATGATAGGATACTTGTACAAATCGCGAGCTATTGCTAAAAAGCCAAATGCGCTAAATTTTGTGGTTCGTCTTAAACAATTTTTCCTACGGCTGGCGTTCACACAAGATGATGGTGGTGTGCTGACGCCGCCGACGACGAGGCTACATGCTTGTCGCAGTACGTGCCCTTGCGGATGGTGGTGGCGCAGTACGGTGCCTGGCAGCGGCGGCCACCACCATGCGCGAAGCACTTGCCATTGCCGCGGTCCTTGCGGTCACAGCCTTCCACGCAGCATGGGCGTACACCACCGTGCAGGTAGCAAAACCCGTTGCGCTGGGTGCCCTTTTCACAGCCGTCGTGCAGGCAGCGCTTGCCTCCCCCATGGGCGCGGCATAGCCCACCGCCCTGTGAGCTCTTGGAGCAGCTCTCCACGCTGCAGCGTGCGCCACCACCGTGGCCCTTGCAGAGGCCACTGGATTGCGCACGCTTGTCACAATTGCCGATACGGCACGGCTTGCCCTTGATCCAGCGTCCATCCTTGTTCAGGAACGTGCCGGGCTTGCGGATGCATTTGAATCCGGTCACGGGCGCCGTGGAGGCGCGTACCAGCGTGGGCGCCATCGTGAGTGGGAGAGATAACGGTGAGGCAGCGGCAGCGGCAGCGGCAGAGGCAGAGGCGGAGGCGGAGGCGGCGAGTGCTGCCGCATTGTGCGCTTCGGCTTCGAGACTGGTCATGATCGAGTTGATGAGGTCGGCGTCGCCAAATACGGACACGAGCGAGGCCGAGGCGTCGCGCTCGCTGGGCTTCATGTGGTGGTACTCGAAGGGCTGCAGTTCGCTTTCGTGGAGCAGGAATGACGTGTCCTTTTCTTTCTTGATCGCGGCGTCAAGTGGACGAGTGGGCTCCAACTTGGCATCCACGCTGAGGCTGAGGCGGCTATCCCCGCGCGAGGCCGCGACGACGGTTGTCTTGTTGCCGTGGCTGGTGGTGCCGCTGCTGCTACTGCCGGTATTGGTGGCGTTGAGCCCTTTGGTGACGTTATAGAGCGGGGGGAACATGCACGCGTCCACGGGGGAAGCCGGATGAGTCTGGGATGTAGGTGTCATGATCATCTCGCTGGGTGGTGGTGATGGATTTTGAGAAATGAGTCTAGAGAGGAGGGGAGGGAGAAGAGCCGGGGAGGGGAGGAGGGATTGGTACGCTTTAACGAAGCGTTGGTGGCGGAGGTGGAGAGGCCTTAGTGAAGCTGTCCGATAAGGAGTCTGGTGGCAGACTACCGTAAGATTGAGAAATGAACAACAGCGTCACGCTGAAATAATGGCGCTGACCAAGGGGGTTGAATGAGCTTGGGAGGGGATGACGCTACGTTGCAGAGGAGCAGCGTAGGCCAAAGGAGGAGGAGGTGAAGGAGGAGGAGGAGGGGGAGGAGGGGGAGGGGAAGGCAGGAGGGATCAAAAGAGGACAAAAAAGGTGTACCGTACTGTACACAGGGGGGAGGGGCAGGAAGGCAGAGAAGGAGACGAGATCATGAAAAGAAAATAAATATAAAACGGCCAACCTGCTGTTTTGGCTACCGGTCCCTGACAAAACCCAAATCCCACAGCACGCATCTGAACACCTTGGGGGAGGGCAGGAATCGAGCGTCGTGGTGTGGTGACAGCGGCGAGGGAATATCTATGCAGTCGACAACACGGAGCAAGCAGGTGGCTGGTGCCCTTCGTCATGACGCGGGTTTCTTGACGGTTAAAGACGGATCGGATGACGGCAGCTGGAAAAAAAACTGGATCCCAAATTATCGGAATTGCTTGTTTTGTTCGAATTTGTGCAATCGTGTTTTGATTGGCTAATAAGCTATGGTGGGTTTCTTCTTTGGCCACTCATCCCCCCGTATGTCTAAACACACATCTGGATTGGGTAAAATACGGAGGATTTTATCCGGTTTTCAAACGGGATAACAGATAACGAGATAAAATCAGGTACAAGTTAGAGCCTCTCCTAGAGGGCAATGTATTATTACCGTTTGCTGAGCTTGCTGTGTGATCAGGTGTAGATGCACACAGCACGGGCATATAATGTTTACACGGCGCTGCTGGTCAACACCTTGCCCTCTGTGGCAGAGGCGAGCGTAAATCACCATGCGCAAGCGTGCGAGTTCGTTTCGGTCAATCTGGTCCAGTCGATTTTGGTTTTGTGTCGGTGTGTTCGAAATTGAACAAAGAAGAAAATAAAGATAAAAGATGAAAAATGACAAACAGCGCAGCTGAGCATCGTCACAACAACATACCAGCTGAAAAAGGCTCATCCACGCACACTTCTACAGAAGCTTGTAAACGGATCGTCAAGCCGCCAAGATCCGTTGCTCCGTAAAATACATGTAGAACACCGAATACAGCTCAGCAGGAGGGAAGAGCAGAAGAAAAATATTGGGTCGCTGGAATTTGCTGTGGCGTTGCATCGGAGGGACTTTGGTGCGCTTGTCAGCAAGGACACTGAAAGGTTCATCAAGCTGCTTTCTGTTCGTGTGTTGCTGCTGCGGATGAGCTATGCCTTTTCCAAATTATGCAGGGATCATTCCGTTGGCCCATTTCCACAACGTGGCGGCGTTGTGCAATGCAGTCGCAGTCCAGTGAATACTTGCAAACATGGGATGCGACTCGCAAAGCCGGTGCGGGTGTGCGGTATGTATACAGTAGTTAGTTGGCTGCTGGATCATGCAAAGCAATTGCATTTGGATAGTGAGAAACTGCAAGCAAGCTGAACACACCAGTGAAACCGTCGCGGCACTCACACTGCATCATGAATCCAACGTGCAATAAAAAGCGAGAATACAGATTGAAGCTAGCACTGCAGTTTCTATGGGAGGCGAAAGGATACCTCTGCTTTTGGTCTACACGGAGCGAGTTCTATTTGACTAATTAAAATTAATAGGTTCATTTTTTGACTGTGAAGACGAAACCCAACACGCTCAATGAGATGGATCCGAAAAAATGCTGAGCGTACACTCGGGTCCAGTGATTCCGCCAGGGCTGGTCACGACGTGCGCCACCGTGCGAACCAAGCTGAAGGAGGCGCTTGACGGCTGGTTTCTCCAGTTGCAGGCACTTAAAACATCGTGTTACCACAGCTGTCGCTGCTTGTAAAATCCTGGTGGTTTGAAGTGTGCAAAACCTCGGTCTTCTTTACAAGCGTTGCGCGGAAGCCCTTCCGTGTCCTGTGGGAGGAACCACTCCCTGACTACTTTGTTAGTGCATGACCTCCGCTCAATGCCCAATCGGAAGTTCCAATTGGGCGTTGAACGGAGGCCGAGTGTATCCTATACCCACAACATAATTTATGTATGTTGTGCAATCGAATCATGTACACTGGATCAGCAATGCTCGAAAAGTTGCATAATTTTGACGATCGATGCCCATGTCGCCAGATTTACAGGTTCACCTGATCAGCACATATCTGGATACCGTATGTAGAAGGGCGATTCGCCCTGCCACCTCACGTAACAATAACAGCAGCGGCGACATCAACGTACATGTGTATCTCAAGCGATAGAAAGTTGGGTAGGATAGGATAGTCCAATAAGGTCAGCAGCGACAAGGTTCTTGTGTCGGTTCGACTGGACATTGATCAGGCAGCTGGTACCGTGTGTGGATTCCTTTCGCAATGGTCCCAGGGGACGCTGTCTGACGTCACAGCTATGTGCCTGTACACTGCATTTGCTATTGAAGTCCGGCTCACACGTGCAAATGGTATGATGGATCTCCCGACCAGGTGCCCCAGGCTTAGGATACCAAGTGTGGTACGGTATCTGGTATGTGAGTTTTTGAGTTCAGAAGTGAACCCATGATTGGATGAAGAGAACAACATCTGCATGCCAATGCTCACTTTCTGCATGAACCTGGGTCATCATTCTTCTGGTGAAAAGGATGGCTAAGCGAACTACACGATTCTAGTTTGTAAAGCGTGGAAATGATTTCGGGTATTTTCGGATACCCGGGACTTGCGCACTACACCTGGGATACCATGTGCAAACCCTGACGTGCGGTGGGGATGGCCACAACGTGAACGACACATGAACCGCGGTGAGGATAAGCTCTTAGAGTAAGGTACGTTTGTTGTCGACGTATTTGAAATATGTGACGTATTTCTTACGAATGTCGGAATAGATTCCTCCTTTTTGGTTTTTGTTGTCACACGTGATTCCAGCCAGATGGTCCTACTATGGCAAGCAAGTCGATGTGTAAGCGTGGGTCTGGTGTAAATTCCGCCCCAAGCCAAGCCAAGCCATCGACACAATACCGATTTTGAAAGGGGTCCTGCTGCAAACAATCGTCAGGTTGTGCCTGGCGAGAGAGTAGGCGCCTTCCGCCCAGAGTTAACGCGTGATGGTGTCTTTGTCCACAACAGCGTCATTCGACGATGGATATGGCGTCACCAACAACACGTGTACATTCGATAAACGAATGAACGTCTGAGGGATGCGGCGAATTTTTTAGCAGCTTTACATTTGCGCAGACCAGTTCGAGATAAGGAATCCACGTTGATAGTGTATGCAACTCTCGAAGCATGCGCTGCTCCCTGATTCGTCAAGTGCTGTTAAATCAGCACCCATCTTTCCTTCTCTGCGTAGAGCATTATTAGGTGGGACCATCGGAGGCGAGTAATGTACAGCTCAAGCCCGTCCTGTAGCTGCACCTCGATCGAATGTTTCGAGTCGCATCAGTCATAAGGGCCCAGCTCGTGCATTAGTCACGTGCTGTTGCCCAATATTTTATTCGTTGTCAACACTCTGAACCCATTGCGTGCTCCTTCAGCCACTCGCCTGAACAATTTTTTTCCACGAGGATAGTTTTGCGTCCCCATACTCCACTGAGCGCACGCTGGCATCTTAATTAACACCGTCTTGAAGCATGCGCCACTGCAATGTGCTACGGCTTCATCACCGCAGCTTTCCATGCCGCTCTTGATATTACTGCTGCAGCCTGTGGCACGTGGCGGCTATTAGGGTGATTGGATTTCTGACATCCACTTTCTTATTGATGCATTCTTCAAGCGGAGAACTGGACTCACTCCACTTCTGTAAACTGCATCGGCACACCAGTGGGTGAGTATAATTTACTCACATGATCACCTCGTGAGAGTAAATGAAGAGTAAGAGTGATGTTGATGTGGAGCCCACCCACCTTCACTCCAACTACTGTACCAATACCAATACTGTACCTGCTCCAACCGGTACGGATACTGATACTTCTACGTTCGTATCCGCGAAAGGACGTGCCCTTTCATGATCATGTGATACGACGATATTGTTGGTACAATATCGTCCAGTCAAATGCCAACTTGGACCTCCTCGCTTGTGCTTTGAGTCTGTGCTGGCAGGTGGGTGACCAGATCAAGGGCAGGTGCATGTAGCTGTTTGAGGACGCATGCACCAGTGCAGCAGCAATTGCGAGGCAACTGATATACACGTCATAACCTAGTCAAACCAAAAACAAAAAAATACAACACAAAAATATGGATGCAAGCTGTTGGCTGGTACACTGGCCACTACGTCCTTTGGTCTGGCTTTGGCGTGCAGAGTCAGTGAACTCAAACATCACCTCGTCGTTCGTCCTCCAGCTGCGTGCGGTCCCTGGCTACTAAAGACCCAATAGACCAGCCGGAAAACTAGATTGAACGGTGACAGCTGGTTCTTGCTGGTGTATCTGGTGTTGCTTTCGGATTATTTTTCCTCCAGGGGGTTGACCACCAGCGGCTTGTCCCCGTGCGAAGAATTAACCCAGAGAACCGCCCTCCGTCTGTCAGCCATGCTGTGTCCGGGGTCCATTGCGATGGAACCGGATGGCACTGGGTAGGGATCTCAGTTCCCTTCAACGATCGCTCCTCATCAACCACCCACTTGGCAATTCCGTGTGTGTCGACAACTGATTTGTTCTCGTGTGGTGGTGCAAGAAAGAGTCCGCGGGCGCCAAGGAGTGTGACGTGTGGGGTGCACTAGTAGTGGGCTGGTCGTCTGGGTACCTACCTACCTACGGCCTTCTTCAGTTCTTTAGCCACTTCTCCACAGCACTATGGACGACATTGCGTTTGTCAACTCGCTTTTCGATCCGAGTCCGCGCTCGTTCTCGCAGCAACAGGCGCCGTCGCCGCTTGTGGTCTCGACATCGCGATCACTTGCCACACCAATGACCAAGGCGGGCATGGACGAAGACACGGTGACGGACGAGATGCTGCGTCAATTGTTCAGTGACCAGGACTTTGCCGATTCCCTGGACATGCCCACGGACGGCGCGGAACCTGGGGAAGGGGAGGGGGGGCAAGAACCCAGCAACCTCTTTGAGCCATTGTCGTCGACATTGCCGCATCACCGCGGCGCCATGGACTTTGCGCTGCCGGCCTTATCGCCAGCATCCGCCATGTCACTGCGGGACGTGTTTCGCGTGATGGACATGTCCCCCACGCCATCGCCGTTGTCCTCGCCCGTCCACTTTGATGGGGGCAAGACTGGTACAGGGACCGAGGCGACCGTGGCGGGGCGACCAGATCCGCACCATACACCACGCCACAGTCTGCAGAGCGGAGCGCTCATGCCCGTGCAGCCCATGTACTCGGCACCTTCGTCCAGCACCAACTCCGTCTCGGCCATTCAGGCGCTACAGCACGCGATCTGGAGCAATACGACGGCCGGAGGGTTTGAGCGACTTCACCCCAACAGCGTCAAGCATGTCATGATGGCCGCGACACCGCATGTCAACGCCAACAACACCAACAACACCAACACCAACACCAACACCAACACCAACAACGCCAACAACGCCAACAACCGGTACATTGCCAGCAGTGGTCGTGGGTACATCACCGGCAGCGCTCCGCGCAACATGACCATGCCCGCCACCATGGCGACCATGTCCCTTCCTCCACCTCAATCGCAATCACAGTGCATGCAGTTGCCGCCACGGCCTACGCCGTTGTCCATGTCGTCCGATGTACCCATGTGGATCCCGGCCGCCCTGCTCACACCCACAGCCCCGCTGTCGTCCGCCATGCCCGACCTGACGCGGACGATCTCACGCAAACGCTCACATGCCCGTGCATCAGTCACCACACCGACCACCAAGCGAGCCGCCGTTGCATCAGCGAGCGCTCTGGCGGCGTCACTAGCCACGCAGGCGACGACGACGGCCGCCACTAAGGCCAAGGTTACCAGGACCAAGCCCAGGGTCAACCTGGAAGACACGGTGCGCAGCAAGACCGAGGTCAAGAAAGAACCCACAGGTGAGCTGCTGGCGCGTGGCGCCAGCAAGAGCAAGATGTGTGTGGAACCCGGTTGCATTCGCCGTGCGCAGTCTAATAGCCGCTGCAAGGCGCATGGAGGCGGTGCCCGTTGCCAGTATGCCGGTCCCGGTGGCTGTGGGCGAAGCTCGCAGGGCGGTGGGTTTTGCCGTGCCCATGGTGGCGGCAAGCGATGCGATTTCCCGGGCTGTACACGTGGACAGCAGCGCAAGGGTCGATGCTACGTGCATGGCGGCATCCGACGCTGCCAGACCGCGGGCTGTGAGAAGAAGGACCGCGGCAATGGCTTTTGCATCTCGCATGGAGGCGGCAAGCGCTGTACGCACTTGGGCTGTGACCGCTCGGTGCGGCGCGGTCTTGTTTGCCAGCTTCATGAAGAGCAGGCCAAGACACGCGATCGAACTACTGCCGCAAGATAAGCGGTTGTGGAAGAGGGAGGGAAGAGGAAGAGGAGGAGGGGGAGGGGGAGGTCTATCATGTACAAAAGAATACGCTCCTCATGTACAAAAAAGAATACCGACACACGCTGTAAACAAGACGAATAAATGTAGATTTACCAAATATCTGTTTTGTGTGTGAATGGCGTCCTTGCTTCCCTGTTACAAGTGAGGCAGGGTGTCTACGACCCTGCTCCTTTCTGGCGGCAACGGGCATGGCTCTCGCATGAACGCATGTCAACTCAACTCCTTGACATGATTCTCATGCACTCCTATAGCTGGAAGGTCTGGGGTAACTACAGAACACGACGGTGCACACAGTCGCGATTACAAGTAGTTCGAATCATTTATCACGTTTACCAAACTTCCACTCATCTACCTCTTTGCTCAATGGGTGGTGTAGGTGCAGTACTACATCGATCAGAAAGATAGAGGAGTGGATTCCAGCTTTGTCTTTCGAAAGTGGAGTGTCCATACGTATGCGCAAATGGTGCGAATGAATTTCCATGGCGACATGCCATCGAGCCGCCCTCACACGACACCACATGAGCCCGTGATCTTACGGCGAGTCGTCACATCAGACTCCTTCATTGGCGGTGAAAGATGACACACAGTTACTCCTTGGCGAACTTGGCCGCCTCATCGATGATCGAGTAGTACACCTTGGGCTTTTGCTGCGCGGTCACCGACATGGCTTCAACGGCATGCGCAACACGTAGCATCACATCCTCGTTCCAGTGGTTGCTCTGAATCTGAAGCGAGATGGGAAGGCCCCCGCCATCATATCCAACGGGTACCGCGATCCCGGGCGTGCCCGCAAAATTGCCATACCAGGAGAAACGGAAAATCGTACTCGTCTGCTGGGTATTTAATACACCACGGTTGTCCGCAGAAACTGGGATTTTGGGGGCGGTGGCTCCAGTTGTGGGGGAGACAAACACGTCAACGTGACCGTACACGTTCTCTTGCAGCTGGCGGATCGCGAACGCTCGTACCCGTTGTGCGGCTAAAAAGTCGACGGCCGAGTATTCATGCGCAAAATTGAGCAATATCTGAGTCTCCTCGGCCAATTCACTGGTTCGGCTTCGAAGTTTATCAAAAATCTCAGCAATCTCGGACGTGATCGTCATGCTGTGCGCTAGATGGATCGCTAAGAGGTGCTCCAGCGGGGTCTCAATTAATTCAGCTCCTCGCGCCTGCAGCTGCTGCAGCGATTGATGCACCACCGACGAGATCACGGGCGACGAGTGATTCGTGTAGCTGTTGAAGTAGCCAATCTTCAGTCCTTTCAACGAATCGATCTCGTCAAATGCCTTCAGTGTGACCTGCGGTTGCACCAGAGAACTCGGCCAGTGGATGTCGCCGCCGCCCATGATGGCATACGCGAGGGCAGTGTCCCGCACGTTCCCGGCCATGGGGCCAATGCTGGCCACTGACGCAATCGCTGGTGGGATTCGTCCAAACGTCGGTTTGATTCCAACCACGCCGCATAGCCCCGCTGGAATACGGATCGATCCACCGCCATCCACGCCGACGGCAAGCGGTACCATCCCACTCGCCACCGCAGCAGCCGATCCACTTGAGGATCCACCCGTGTGATGCGTCGGATCGTATGGATTGCGCGGTGTGCCGTGAAACTGGTTGTGGCCCGTGATACCGCAGCCAATCTCGTGCAGGTTGGTCTTACCCACGATGATAGCCCCCGCTTGCCGCAAGCGCGCCACGGCAATGGCATCCGCGTGTTCCGGTTCGCCGCCAATAAAGGCCGTCCCCACCGTGGTGGCGTACCCCTGCACGGCCAGCTCGTCCTTGACGGCGACCAAGACGCCATCCAGGGCACCCAAGGGGGATCCGCTGGCATACCTCGCCGCTGAGGCTCGCGCCTGACGCAGGATATCCTCGTCATTCTTGGCAATAAAGATTCGCATCGGTAGTTCACGATTCTCGGAATCCTCGACGGCAGCGATGAACGCGCGGGCCACTTGCATGGGGGAGAGCGCTTGTGTCGCGTATCGTGTCGTGTAATCATGGACCGTCCAGTGCGTGAATGCCTCCCCTGTGGCGCGGTCCGCCTTGCCTTGGCCATCACCATCACTGAATGCAGTGAACTGTTCAGTCGTCCAGGGCGCTGTCGTCGTGGTCTCTGTGAGATCTGCTCGCGCCACTGGGTTCACCAGCGGTTGAAACAGTGGCTTATCCGGTAGAGATGCCGCCAGGCTGCGAGCATGACAAGCAAGAGGTGATGGACAGGAGGTTATATACCACCACGCACGGTCAGTAGTATCCCAGGCAGTCATCGTTTATACCGCCGTATCCAAGCGTGCTGTCATGGATTCCATGACCTTGACCACGACTGGAATCTGTAGCGGCCAAGTTAATTGCTCACGTACCGGCGAACCTCCAGCATATCGAGATCACGGTACATGAGCTTGGATACCACACGTGCGAGCACGGGCACGCGCATGACGCCAGCAAAGAACTGTCCAGTGTCAAGCCACCATCAGTATCTCTCTATCTATCTATCTCTTCCCATCAGTAGCAACGACCAAGATGGTCACACTATCAAGTAGTATTCGTGTAAAGTACCTGCAGTAACAACCCAGAGAGCTGCGGCGCGTGAAGGTCTTTGAGGTCGTACCCGAGCGACGCCGTGTGCTGCTGCGCCACGAGCGTCTCGTAGGGCGGCAAGCGCACGTTCTCGCCCAGCAGGAGCAGCGCGGCGGCCACGGCCACGACCACCGCGAACGCAGGCGATGGCATGCTCACCATCGTTCGTTTAGCTTGTCTTCTTCGCTTGGAGCTAGTTGCTGACCGTGGCTCGTGAGCTTCTTCTTCTTCTTCTTCTTCGAGACAGACTCGGAAAGATTTTGATCGCCATCCGGCCGGAAGGTTCAAGGCGGCAAACTTCAAAGTATACGATGGATGGATACTTTGGCGGTTGGTGCGTATAGTAGGGACTAAAATGTAGCACTATTAATACCGCAAAGTCGGATAAATAGAACACATTTTTGATACAAAATATTTTTGGTGCTCTATTTTTCCGACCCATCTAGTAGTAAGCCCATGATTGGCCCAAAAAATTCACGAATTACGGCTAAAATCTTTCGCAAACTGGGATAAGAATTGACGACTACCACGTCATTTTTGAAACGCAAGTATACGCAAGGG
>JAADWT010001057.1:0-11531 GCA_023336285.1 Pythium grandisporangium
AGAGCTGAGCTGCTGGCGCGGCGGATTGGAGAATGAAGGAAGGAATTGAAGGATTGATCTTGGCAACAAAAATGGTCATCACCCAAGTTGTCACGGTGACATGGGATTTGTATACTGTGGGGGTGGGTGGGCACAAAATCCGAAAGTGCGGATACCTGACACTGATTGGCTGCCAGCCCCCGACTGTGTTCTTTCTCACTTCTTCTTGTCGCACTTTTTTCGTGTGCGGAGCAGAAACGAGAATGCACTGGTTGCATCCGCTTCCAAAGGTACGGGAGGGCAATTGGATACATTCGTTTCCAAAGGTACGGAAGAGCAGCGGTTCGCGAGGAAGGTTTGAAGGATTCGTCCAGATTCGATCCATGCGTCTCCCGAAGACACGCAAGGAAGTCGTAGGCCTGCTAGGGGGTTCAATATGATTAGCAAATCACACATGCACGAAGCCGACACTGTATCTACCATGTTGCTATTGCTGTTGTTGTCCTTGATCTGTCTTCATGCTCGTAGTGTAGAGTCCAATTGAAAGAATCGGAAGTATTTGCAACCGTGACACACAGTGACAGCTTACGCCTTGCTCATGCCAGTGCTGCTGGATGCGAACTCGATCAATCTCTGATGAGAATGTAAATTGCGTGGATCAACCCAGGGAAATACCTGTCGTGAACAAATTAACGATGAGCACATGCGCCATCAGCTACGGCCGGATCCATCACCAGACTGCAGCATTCGTTTCGTTTCGTTTCGATCAAGCCGCAAGTTACATACCCGAGTAGAGTGAGCAAGATGTTGATCGCAAGATCCTTGTTGCACCCATCTTGGAAGAAGACGCCGACGGGTGGGATGATAACGGAGCAGATCAACCGCGGGATATCTCCACAGGTGATCGCCATGGCTGTTTGTTGGTGATAGAGATGGGTTTCTCTCTTCTTTCTGACTGATGCAGCGGCTACTTCGATCTGCGTCGGCAGGCAAATTGAGGAGTGTGCCCTCGAGTGCGGGGGGATACTGCCAACAAACCGTTAGATGATTGAACAACAGCCTTGGCTTGCGAATCTTCCCATTCTCTGGTTGCAAACACAGCAACGTGGCCGTTGGCTCTCCACACCGTCAACTTCGACCTACTGTGGAGTACATCACGAGACTGCAGTGATAGATCGACTTGATGAACAACAGCGCATGACCGGATCCACCCGTTGCTTGAGTTGCTTGGGAATGTGACAAGAGCGTTTCTCAGAGTGGTGACGAAGCAGTACCATTCAGCGATACATCGCCGAGGAAAAATAAAGCGGATTGTCGTCAATCTGGTATATATTCGACCAAAAATTAAATTCAAAACAACCTGGCAAGCCCGAGACAGGGAGGACAGCATTGCGTTTGCTCTAGAGTACGTTCGCGATATTGTGTCGGGCAGGCATGAGCTCAATGCGCACTCGCGAGTGGAGGGAATCGGTGTGTGTGTCTGTGTGGATGTGTGCATGAGGTTTGTTGCGGGTTTAATACTTCATGAGGATGTAAATCGCATGAATCAATCCTGGCAAATAGCTGTGTGGTGAAGAGAAAAGATGTCACTGTTAGTGAGACCATCAAAGTACGGAAGCTACGGGAGGAGCAGTGAGTGATCAACACCGCTGCAAGACCGAGAGTACTTACAAGAGCACGGTGAGCAGCACATTGATCGCCAGGTCCTTGGTGCAACCAACTTGAAAGAAGACACCAACAGGCGGGATGATCACGGAGCAGATCAAGCGAGGGATGTCACCGCAGGTAATGGCCATGGTTGTTGGTGTATGGGTGGAAGGAGCTGGGGGTGGTGGTGTGTTTGCAAAGTCGCAGTTTGAATTATGATGTATTGTGGGCGTGGCGGCAAATGCAACGCGGCAGTGGCCGGTTCTCCAGTGCTTCTATACCAACGTACAGATGGCTACAGCTTGCACGTTTCCACCAACCGGTGTAGGTTTCCAGTCTTTTACATGGGCTGGTCGGTGCGTGCATGACGTGCTTCAAGAACACGTGCGATCAATGTCTGTGTTTTGACAAAGCATGTCCCCCCAGTCTGTTCCCACCTGCTGGATTCACAGACGGCACTCACTCCGTGGGGAGCGCAAGTCACACTCGAGAGTTTGTATCATGTCGCGTCTGTGTTTTTATTGTGGGCAACATTAAAACGTAGGTAAAACACAGATGATACCTTCGGTTAAATTTCCAGCAATTTCTCAAGAGTCATAAGTTTTACATCGACTTTGGCTTCTGTGTTCGTGCAAAAGTAGAATAGGAGATATTTGCCTCAATAAGAAAACGCCTGATATAAATTCATTTACGGAGGCAATTAAATACAGACATGTTCGTGGATTCAATCTTCTAGTAGTAAATTTGGCGATGGGTTATCACTTATTTAATTCGGGTCCTGGAGGTTATCTAATGCTTCCGCTCCTTATTGAGGCTACTATCTGTACGTACTCACTTGCCTATCTACAGCACTTCGAAGTATCTCGTATGACTCCGAGTCATGTGGTCTCAGCGTGGTACCAAAAGTGTATGTCGCGTCGTCTATAGGGGTACCAGTTCGCTCGAATCGAACGGATGACGGGCCAGACAACGGATGACGGCCAAATATATAAATTAGGCCGTCAGCCGAATCTACTACTACATGGCCGCAATGCGTATCCACCCACCCACGCTCATTTCAATGGAACATCCTTTTAAAGTATCCGTAGTTGAGTCACGGTATAGACACTAAACCAGCCAGGTCAAGTCCAAGTGTACACAGCGTGGCGTCGAGTACATGTCTGCGCGCCGCTGGCTCTACGGGTCGAATCACACGGCACGTCACATCAGGATAGCTGGGACGATCACGCTTGTTATCATTTGCCCTGCGGAGAAACCGGCTTCGTTTTTTTGTGAACAACACAAATTTTGACCTGAACGGACCCAGCAGGGCCTCCTTCTTTGCGGAGCGGTACATCTCGATCCACGGTGTTATCTCGAGTAATCTTGGCAACAGTTACGTTTCCTTGACCAATCGCTTTCCTGTGCATACCAACGAAACCATACCGAATCAATTGTGAACATGAATAATGAGACCAGCAACCAGATCCAAGCACCACGTACTTCCTCCCAAACTTTCGTTTCGCCACAACCTCCACGTGCATACAGAATGCTCGTAGATCTGTATCCACTAAAAAGTCATAGTCCCAACGTCGACTCGATCCACGAGCATCGATTACTTCAGTTGATCCCTCATGTACCGTTTTATCTTCATGGTCAGTGATCCACCACTCGCACCGCAATTTTTGACTACCCCACCGGCGAGCATGAGAGAGATCAGTAGCCTTGACAATGCTCAGCTGCACCAATTTCCTTACATCGTCTGGCTTTGCATGATCTTCTACCGCTTTAGGTTGCTCTTGGTCACCGTGAGATTGTCCTTGTTTCGCTCCGGGTAATGCAGGATCACCAGCAGATTGATCATGTACCGCATTGGGTAACTCATTGGGAAGCGCGACTGCATCTTGAATAGCGTTTCGACGTTTGAGAACTGGATACCGCTTTTCTATCTCATCAGACCCTACCCAAATATGCTGACCAGTCTTCTCGATAATAGCACATTCGAGTCCTGAATATCCTGACATTTTGATGGGATCGAACGAATCATCATGCAAGCGCAACAAATCTTTTAGCATGGCCACACTTTCGTCCGACGAGATATCCCCATTCCGCTCATTCCCATCTATCGATCCCTCGTCGGATAATCGCAACTTGGTCGCGACACCTTCCGCAATAGCCGCACTATCCAATGCGCTGATACGCATGTCCACTGCACAATTCATTTGTAGCCAACAACCACATACTCCAGTTAGACGGTGCATGAATGACCTGTTACACTCGTCTAACTCTCGAATGTCCAACGCATACCTGGTTGCTGGGTCAGGACACTCATCGTAACTTGAAATACCCTCTATAATATATGCACACGAGTTAATGATAATCAGCACGTGCCAGGCCAACAAGATTATAAAACCCATCATCAACAACAGTCGTGCTCCTCCTACCTGAAGCACGTTGGCATGTTTACCGAGAAACCCATGCAGCACTGAAATTTTAATTGGGTCATGATAGCAAACACCACTGACGTGACATTTCATCTCCAGCGTGTATGTCCACTTCACTGATGTAGAGCTGCGATTGTACGTCAAAGTCCAAACTGCTGGATAGTCCCGAGTGTTGCCCACCGCATCAAGTCGGGCTTTAATCTGGCCTTGCCCATCATGCAAGTGTGTCTGTTCGATTGCCAACTGATTCGTGTGCTGAACCAATCCGTCCACCGTCTCAATCACAGTCTCCAGCTGAGCACTCATTTTCCCCATTGCCTTGATCATTACAGTTTCCGACTGGCTTTTACTTCGCACGAACCCCATACGCTTTTTTGAATAATTCTTCTCTTCCGGCGACATTTCCGAGTCTAATAGTGACGGGTTTTTCCAACACTTTCTTGTGTACCAATCCATGTCTGGAGGGAGCAAACTTGAAGTCGCATCCGGCACCCGTATCTTGGCAGCTGAATTAGCCATGTGTTTCTTGTTTCTCTGACTAACGAGACGAGCTATCTCATACGGAGTCCCATCATCCGAAACAGCATACCTTTTGACAAACAAACCCGGGTATTCTTTCTCCAATAATGCCTCCATGTTAATACTGTACCAGACCAACTGTTCCCAGGCGATGGCCATCGAAGATGCGTGAATGTCGATGCGCACATACACAGATTCACCCTGACGGGCCCTTGAAACATACGCGCTGTGTACCTCCTTTTCGTGCGTCTTGAACGAATAACGCGTGAACGAACGTGAATTGGAGTAACATGTGGAGTAACTCTTCACAATGAGTTTCTCGAACAAACTGTCCGGTAGGTATCTGAAAAATTTGTACTCCCAACAAACCCGCTCAGGCAATTCGGCGCTTCGTGTATGTTGTCGACCATATTCGTCATGCTCGTTATTACGCACGTTCCAGTACATTGGAACAATGAGGTCGGAGAATGCTGTCATACTCATTTCCCCGATGCTCCCATCGTCGTCGCTTACGTCATCCGGGTACGCGAGGTTAAAATGAAACAGCAGCTCCTTCAGCTGCTTCATCACCGTACTGTCCGATATTTCGTTCCAAAACTCGAGGGTACGCAGAAGGTTGTGGTCAACACGTCCTTCCTTTATCACAGCCGTCGTCAAGGCATCGTTGGTCTCTTTTCTATCAACGTCCCCCAATTTGTGATTAATCACTCGCCGGATCAGATCAAGCACAGTCTCTGGGTCAAGAAACACCATATCAGAGAGCACATCGTTTGGTGCGTCCGAAAACCATAGCATGTCCCCAAGTAAATGCAGCACGCGCAAAACTGACTTCACACTCCGTTCCACAAGCTGGTACTGTGGGAACGCTTTGACAACTGCCCCACAAATATCGGAAGTTTTCTGGAAGGTGCTCCCAAGATCATATTGGTGGCCCTTTACGGAAGAAGGTTTCTTCATCCTTGCGATAAATGCACCAACACGAGCGTACACCTCGGGCATTGGAAAACTCGAATCACTCTTGACAATCCATTTCTGCAGAGACTTGCGGATGCCGTCGACACCAGTAAAATCGGAGCTGCTGACTGCCACAAAATCTGTAGTCATGAATCGAGGTCTCTTCTTGATTAATACTTCGAGCTGCGTAATCTGATCCCTCTTGAGAGGTTCGGTAGTCTTTCCGTATTCCGCCTTGAGTTTGTCCAGCACTTGCTCCAGTTCGTACACTGCGTCCTTTTCCTTTTTATCCAAATGTTGCTGCAAATCTTCGGAAATCTTTTGAAGCTGTTCTTCACTGTGATCAATTAAATCCAATTTGGTTCCGACGAAGACAAATTCCGAGTCAGGAACATGGGCGCAGATCATTCGAATCCAATGGAAAATGTGTTCTTCCACAAACGCATCCATCGAACTCGTCGAGTTGTTGCCGTTCAACTCGTCCGCATACGCTTTGAGGTCAATGCAGATGACATTCATCGTTCGCTCAGAAAAAAAAAGAGAGTGAGCGGACTGGTATTCGTCTTGGCCAGCAAAATCCCACAAAGCAACGTCGTATGTCTCGGGATCATGAAAACCTTGTGGCACAGCCTCGAATGTCCACAAAAACAGATCAATGCCCATTGTGCGTTCGTCTGCAGCTTCAAGGGTCGGAGTCTTCGTCGTTAATGTCTTCACAAAGCTTGTCTTTCCCCAGCTGCTAGGCCCAACAATACAAAGTTTTTTGCGGTACCGCACAACCTTCCTGTCATTCCGACGTTGGACCAACGACTCAAAATATACTTCAATTTCGTTTGCTCCACCCTGGTATACTTCGACAGGCAATGGAGACAGCTCGCGTAGTTGGGATTCGTCACGTTCTCCGATCCAGCCATCAATCGCAGCAAGCAGAGCGCCCACACGGTCATTCCGATGCGAGACGTGTCCGTGCTCGGGGCTCGCCTTAAATTCACCCAAGTCACCCGGCCGTAATGCACCAGCTGAAATGAGAATCCGAGCAAATTCAGGAATATCGGGTTCATCGTTTGAATCGTAGCGATCGCGCAGTCCCCGAACTAACTCGATCAGGATATTATGTGTCTATGAGTGGCGACAGCAACAATATCACAGAATTGTGTAAGCTATACAAATTGCTAACTTTAACGGAAATCGTGGATGAAAACATGTGCGGGTGACTAACCTGACTAAGCTTCTTCGGATCCGCTCCGTTTTCCAGTAGCAGTTTACCGACGTGCAGCTTTCCGCACCGAGCAGCAAGATGCAGTGACGACATATAGAGCTGTGTACGCGTCATATTCAAAGATAGGAACGCAGTTAACTATCACATCCTTCCTGCATGCCATGTCCTACTTGAATACTTACCTCGTTCTCTTGTGTCAATACTGTGGCCCCTTTGCGAACGAGAAGAGTGGCAACATCAATTGCACCATTCTGGGCTGCCAAATCAAGTGGTGTCATTCCGTTCTATCAACACAAGGTTCAACAATAAAAAATACCCATACGCTATTAGTTTCCGATTTCGAGTAAAATTACGCGGAACTATCTTACCTCGTCTTGCGTTGCCACCGAAGCACAGGTCTTCAGCAACCGCACAGCAACATTCATGCTATTATTACTAGCCGCAACGTGGAGCGGAGTTTGTCCAGCCTGGGTGCGCGAAAGTAGCATTGTAAGTAGCACCATCAACACCACTATACAATAGCATCAAGATAATTTCAAACGGAAAGCCAGTCTTCATGAAGGGTGGCTCACCTTGTCTTTTGCATCCACAAAAAGCCCTTCACGAGCAAGAACAGATACCACACCTGCACTGTCGTATTGAGCAGCAACATGAACAATTGTTTGACCATCCTGTAACAGGCAGCATCAGTCTCCTTGTAAGGCTTTACCCAGAAATTACATACAGGTCGGAAATGCCCCGTTCGATAGATGAACCGACCTCGTCTAATCTCAAAGCCCGCTCAGTGCCTTTTGATATCAAGCCAGTCAAAAGATCAACATTATTTGTCGCAGCGATGTATCGAATGAGCATTAAGTCGGCCTGTATACAACCAAAAATCATCAATCGTTCATTAATCCACATGTTTTTTCAATAAGTGCGCAAGCTCGCATCCCGCTAACCAATGGATACCTGGAGATGCTGCGATAACATTTCTTCGTCGTCCGCAAAAACGGAGGCAATACGTTCTCTATCATAGCTGAGTGCTGTATGGAACGGTGTCCAGTCACCCTGCACAGCATAGCACAAGTTAAAACGTAGAGGTTTAGTTCCTGGCCAGCAGAAGCAAATAAGCTCACTCACTTTGGCTCACCTTTCGTTTTGGCGGGTAGCTGGCTAGATTTTGATCCGAACCGCTGGAATCGTCATAATATCTCCATGTTTTCCGGGTGAACCAATCCATACTTGGTGGAAACAACGAAGAAATCGCTCCATCTGCAGCGGGCAATTCAATCAGTCCGTCTTGAAGGAAGTTTTTTGTTATCTCGACACGAGCACTGTTTCTCGAAACAGCATAGCGTGCGACGTGTAGGCCTGGCTGCTCGTCGATCAACCGCTCAAGAGTCATGCTACACCATAGCACGTGCTGCCACGCGACATCCAGCGACTCAGCAGCTACTTTAATAGCTATAATCGAGGTCGTTCTCCGACATCGCTTGGAGATGCTCAGAGCATAGATATCTTCCTCACTTGCAGCGAAATGATCCTGCGTCGGGGGATACATCGTGGAGTAGTATCTCGAGGACATCAGAACACCGAAATTCTGGAACAACCAATCCGGCACGCTTGGGTGGAGCTCATATTCCCAGCACACTTTTGCTGAAAGCTGATCCCCAAGATCGATGTCACTGGCTTCCTCGTCAAATATCTCCCAGTATCTGGGGACAATCAGGTCTGTTCTCCAATTCATAGCAGCTTGTCCAGATGCAGGAAATGCGAGGTTAAAATGAACCAATAGCTCCTTTAGTTGCAAAATGCGATCGTATTCAGCTGTAAATTTTTTCCACAACGGCAGCCTCAAAAGCAGCTTGTGGGCCACTCGACCTTCATTTTTCACATCCTTAACCAAATCACGGCCGTACAAACGCAGTTGAGTTGCACTGTGTGAGTTTTCACCAACGTGACAGATAGGTTGGCGAACAAGCTCGATCATGATCTCTGGGTCGAGAAACACAACATCCGGCGCGCTATCGAACCAGAGAATCTCACCAAGGCAATGCAGCACGTGCAGTGCAGCTGTAATCGTGCCGTTAGACAGATGATCTCCTTGCGTCGCGTTCCTGATTGCATCTCGAACACTCTGAAGTGATAGAATCCTATTAGTGGCACCAATAGACGAGCCTTCATATTTGGGAGTCGATCCTGTTGCCGAAATTACGTTGTCCTCCAAAAACTCTGCCACCATCGAGTAAGTTTCTGGCATCAGAAAGGCCGTTTCGCTTTCGGTAATACGGGTTTGCACTAACGCCCGGGCATTCTCTGAACTCGTCTCATCGTCCGGATTCACAACCACCAAGTCTCGAAGGCGGAACCGTTTGTGGCAAAATTGCTCGAGGTTTCGGATTTTCCGCAGCTGATATCGTTTGGCATTGACTTCAGGATCGGCTTCATATCGCAGGTCAGCAGACAATTTCTCCAGCATGTCTCGTTCGATACGATCGATGCGAGCCATCAAGTCATCGCTAATTGCTGCAATCAGGTCCGAACTGAACTCAATCAAATCCCCCTTGGTCCCCACCAAGATAAACTCCGAGTTCGGTTCATAGAAGATAATCTCACGAACCCAACGATAGATGAATGTTTCCACAAACAGATCCATACTTTCATGCACTTCACCATAACTCGTCATTCCGTCCGGGTAGGCCGATGTTAATGCGTCTGCATACGCTTTGAGATCCACGCACAGCAAATACATCGAACCGCACGAATAAAGAAGTCGCTGTGTTGGCTCACAGGTGACATCTCGATGGAAATCCCACAGCGCCACTTGATACTGACATGGGACGCAGCTAGTATCCTCTGGGGAGGTTCGCGGAGTGGCAGTAAACTCCCACACAAACGGATCAAAACACAATGCGTGTTGGTCGGACCCACGGCGTGTCAAAGCACCAGATGTCAAACTATCAATAAAGGTTGTTTTGCCCCAACCACGGGTTCCCACGACACACATTTTCTGGCGATACACCAACGGCGATGTCGTCGCATTGCTCGATTCAGTCGGTTCAAAAGCTGAAAAGTATGCACGAACGTCGTCCGGACCTGCATCATACACTTGCAAAGGAAGAGTTAATAACCTGGTTTCACCAAAGACGTCTCGTTGCTTGATCCAGCCTTGAATCGCAGCGATGAGAGACGGGAGGTAGTTGAGGTTGGACGGCAAAGGCTTTTGATTCTTATTCTCTTCTTCGACCCGACTGTTGTCGTTATCAGACCACGATGCCCCAGCCAAGATAAGAGCCTGGGCAAGCTGAAGCGTATCGGATCCCAAGGTCACGATGCTGTCGTCGAGACTCCCCAGTACCACCTGCACGAGGACACGGCCGCCCCGAGCCTATTAAAACCCCAAAGTACTATTAGTATTAGCGGGTCGAAACGTTGGTAGTGCTCGCCGGTAAAACAGAGCCACGTACGCACCTTGTCAAGTTGGGCAACGTTGAGTTTCTCGTTCAGCAATCGGTTGGCAATGTCCAAGTTCCGATTCCGCGCCGCATAATGGAGAGGTGTCAACCCAGCCTGCAAACCGCCACCATCACCACACAACGAGCCATTGAGAACGCAGGGGGTTAGTTGGCCGATTCCTTCCGTTGCTGAAGAGCTCTCGAGCAAGCAACGACGAACATGGCGCCTTGCCCCTCGCCTCTTCATCACAAAAGACCGTCAATCGTCGTACCAAGTCCTCTGCCTCCAGGGACGCGCCATTCGTCAGTAGCAAGTCCACCAGAGCGAGCTCCTCCGCCATCTCCACAGCCACATGCAGCGCCGTCTTCATGTCCTGTCGTCCACAGCCACACATGCCCATCAGCAGCAATAAATTGGCCACCAGCCACCCACCCACCCCACCCCGTCGTCCACACACGGTACCTCATCTCGCTCGTCCGCGTTCACGTCCACAGCGCCGGCCAGCAGCTCCTTCAGTGCCGTCTGGTCCCGCTTCCGCACAGCGGCATGCAGCGCAGGCGGCGGCGGTGCGCCATCCTCGCCGTCGCCCATACTCGCTCGGGTCGGCTGCTCTTGCTCTCTCTCTCTCTCGCTTACTCGTTGCTCGTGCGCTTCCTCGGCGCCTTTGACGAGTGGTGGCTGCTTTTACAACTTGCATGGAAGGAGGATGATTGCCACTGCAAATGACAGACAGACACCCAAAAGCATGGAAGGGACCACATACTGTACCCACCAATGCGGAGGACTGTATAGTATTACATGACACCAGGGCAATAAGGGGCGACTATGGAACTGATGTACTCAAATAGCATCGCTAACTAAAGTGGCCGGGACATAAATCGGACAGTAGCAGAACCGCCACACCCAGTGTTGGACGCACGCCTTTTTGTGAGGTCAAGTCAGTTGAACGCAAGAGCGCTCTGGCCTCAGGTACTCTTCCCGCATAATGAGTTTTTCTTCCTTTCTTTTTGTGTGTGTTTATTCCGTCTATAGCCAGGACCTCGCAGGATTCCTGGGACGTCCTGGCACCAAAATCACTTCCACCGCAAACTCAGTCGTGCATCTTGACCTCCGCCTGACCAGCATACCCTGAGTCAGGCTCTGCGCCATCGCTCAGGCAAACGGGATGTGCAGCCGCCGGGAGAAGGCGCCAAATAGGGCAGCACAAGAGCCGACTCGGTGGATAAGGGGCCCTCCCACTGGACGAAGACACGGTAGTATCCAAGTGGATGCACATCCAAACCACACTGCAACAATTGGAGTAAAGGGAATTTATCGAGCAGGCGCGCCGCCGTTTTCCGCTGTACCCCCCC
>JAADWT010001058.1:0-11521 GCA_023336285.1 Pythium grandisporangium
AAGCATATCTTGTAACCTTCACGCACCTCCAAAATCCTGACTCGGTGCAATCTCCAAACTGTCAATGTCCGCGACATTCTGTTGGGATCACATACACCACACATCCATTCCATGACCCCACCATAACGCACAGGTACAAACAACACAAGCAGCCAGCCCGAGAAAGACCGTTCATTCAGCCCAACAAGCACCATGTCGTATCAAGTGGGTGGTGAACCCAACCACATCCAAAATAATAAAGACGAATATGTATCCTGTTGACTCACGTATTCTTCAAACGCCGTGACCTCGCCGTCCTCCAGTCCAGTTCCCTTCGACAATAGCGAGGAGCCTTCACAGGCTCCGTGCCCCCACGAGCCGCTGAGCAGTGACCGGCCAACGTCCGGTCCGCAATGGCTCACTGCCATCTCCACATCCTGCATAGCCCCGTAGTCGTGGTCGTCGTGGTGGTCGTGGTCCTGCTCGTGCTCGCTCTCGCTTGTCGCGGCCTCCGACCCGCTGCGTCGCCGCCGAAGCCAGTCGCCCACGCGCTCCACCTGCCGTGCGCGCTGCGGGTGCTTGTAGAGATGCCGATGTCGCTGCTGCTTCTGCTGGTGGTGCTGCTGCTGATGGTGATGCTCCTGTGGTCGCCCAGAGCGTGAATGCGCCGTCGGGGGCTCGCCCCGCTCTTGTGCCTCCCCCATGGCACCCATCGCAGTCGGTTGTGTGTGTGATGTGTGTGTGCGTGATGCAGATGCGATTGGATAGGTTCCGTAAGCAAGTGCTTGCTGGGGACTCGCTCGCGGTCCTACTGTACTCTTGCAAAGAGCGAATGAATATACCGGTATTTCTCTCGCCTAGCCCTCGCTGCACCTTCCAGAAGTCAAGTGAAAACAGCGGTGAAAAAAAAAAACGAAGGAAAAACACCCCAAGACAAAACAACCCCACCCAGGATGCCAAAGGAGGAGGTGGGTGACTTTTACCGTCAACAAGCGTTCAGTGGGAGCACCCACTGCTATTACGCAATTGCGTCAACAGGGGAGGAAGTGAGGGAGCATCGCTCAAACGAGGAAACGCAAATCACTTGTCTTCTTGTCGTTTGTACACCGTCTCACACGAACGCGTTTGCCAATATGCAGCGGTGTGAACCATCCCAATCCCAGGAAATCAAATCGAGACTCTGACCTTTTAGCTTAAAGCTTGACCTTGCAGTAAAACACGCTTGCTATTTCTTCCCTCCTGCACTGCTGGACCGAAACACAACCTGATTTGGCTTGGGATTGCTCTTGGGTGGGGGAATTGATGCGTGTGGACCACATGGATTCCGTTCTCGGATGGGAGTGGTCCACGCAAATCCAAACATTCTCCATCCGCTAAGCAAGCGCGAAGAGAGATGATGTGCATGTATCCGCCGGCTGCTTGGACGACGATCAACTTCAAAGCCGCACCTCCGCACCCTCCACAAAATGAGCTAAGCATTCCAACTACACCTTTTAATACATCTTCTCATCGCTTGGGTCGAAGCCGCTGTTGAGCACGGCGCGAAACTCATCGTTGGCACGCAGGAGCTCTTTGATACGCTCGTACCGCTCGGGGTCTTTTCGGATCAGGAAGATGAAGCACTCCGTGTCCAGCTTGCCCTTGATGAGCGCCATCTCCATGGCCTTCTCTGTCTAATCGCAGGATACCCACGCCAAATGCATACATAGAGACCACATCAGTCGTTGGCAACGGTGTGCTGCTGGCTGTCGCCTGCACTGGAAGATACATACCATGCCCTGCACATATTCAACCACGAGATCTTCCATGAGGCTGGTTGACTCATCTAGTGGATCAGCATCATCACCAAAGCCAAACATCATATTTTTGACTGCAGGCGAACGGAGACAAGAGTCACTCCTATCAGCGCGGGCCACACCAGCCTGAACAATACAGCAGCAATACCAGATCGCGATGGATGGGCAGAGAAGAGCTGACTAAATACGTACTGCTCTCCATTAGTTCGCCTTTGACAAAGGGTTTAATCGTCGGCACCACCGGCGCATGCGCGTCGGCGCCAGAGGCACCACCCGCGGCGGTCTTGCTGCCTGCTCGATCGCTCTTGCTATCGTCCGTCGCGGCCTTCTTAGCGCTCGCATGGCCCGACTTGGCGGAGGCGCCGGCGTCACTGATCTTGCGCTTGCGGGGCTTCGCTGCGCTCTTCTTCTTTGGAGTCGGCGCGCCACTCGTCGTCGTCGTCGCCGCCGCCACGCCCGCCGCTGCCTTGCTTGACTCCGATTTCGCCATTCGTCTGTGTGTGACTAGATGGATACTGTGACCATTTTCAAGCAATCCGTGTTGTTTACGGTAAACACCTTAAATAGCAGCAATCGCACACATTGGATTATCATTGGCTGAAATTTTCCGTTCATCAATACCGTATTAGTTTAAATTACACTTTTGACGGGAGGGGGCGATGGGTGGGTGGTGCAGAGCAATCTTGAAGAGACACACGACGACGGGCATCTCGCAAGATGGGCACCAAGCACTCGACCGCGGGGGCGCTGTCGCAGCGATCAGACAGAGGAAGCCCCATGGCGACGTCCTCAAATGCTCCGGTGACCTATGCGCTAACGGCCCCCCCCTCTTCGTTTGGCAAGCTCTCGACTGCAACGATCCGGCCGCATGACATGCTGAGCGTGCATACAGGCGATGCCCCCAACAGTACGCTCACACCACTGGACGTTAAGTACGTAACCTGCATTCATGCATGATGTAGGGATCAAGAGAGAGAGAGAGAGAGCCGTCTAATTCCATCTCGTTGGTGCCGTTTGCTTGATGCCAGAATCACAAACGCGCTCAAGGAACTGAAAAGGAATCGTGTCGCGGAAGACGGGGATTCCACGTACGTGCCACCACACCTGCACGCTGGATGCCACAATCCAGGGTTACGAACAGTATCTCTTTCTTTCTACGTGTTTAATCGGCAGCTGCCAGGATCAATTCACGCGGACCATTCTCAAGTTTCCAGTCGCCGCTAGAGCATTCAACAGCGTGCGCTCCACATTTCAAGCGCTGGACAAGGGTAGCAAGGGCTACATTGTGTACAGCGACATGGAAGACGCATTCGAGCGACTTGGAGTTAAGATGTGCAAGGATGAGATGCGGGAAATATTCCAGGAATCAGACATGGTGGAAGATGGCAGGCTGTCGTTCAAGGAGTTCCTCGTGTGCCTCGCGATCTGCTTTGTGCTACATGTACGCAACTGCGAGCGAGGCAAGACCAGGTGGTCGCTGGTATCTCCTCCTTTTATTCGTGCATAATCGCAGGTTGCTGTGATCTCGTAAGGATGACTCTCATTCGTTTCCACTCGTTTGGATTATACTCCGCCAGAAAATTCCATCGCTCGAGAACGAGCGCTTGAGTATTTTCTACGCCCCCATGTATGTGTCGTCATGGATCGTGTGAACTGTTGTGTGATTTACTGAGGGACTTGGCGATTTAATGCTGTTATGCATGGCTGGTGCACTGGTGGTGGTTTTTTAGGAACCCCAAGGATTCGAGCAAGGGTGCGACGAAGGATAAGAATACACAAGGCGGTAGTATCTTGTTTGGCGAGGTGCGTGTGCTGATTTATGATGGGACCGAGTGGTTGAAGGCACTACTTGCTGGGGTCAGCTGCAAATCGAAAGGGAGCTCAACTGTCACAGTGATATGGGAGTACTCGTTGTTAACGCTTCTCAATGTTGGACGATGAACAAACAGGGCAACAAGTTACGCGTAGCGTTCCAAATGGCTGTTGATTCGTTCCTATGGTTTGATGTGGACGGGAGCGGGCAAATCAACCGGTACGAGGCGTATTTACACTAACATTACATTCGCAGACACTGGACGTAAATCGCTGATCGCATCAATAATGGCTTCGTGTTGTTTTCGTTGGGATTCTAGCAACGAGATGGCAACACGGCTAAGCCTAACGTCTCATCTTCATTCGCCAACAAAAAGGACGTCCTCCAATTGTCACCGCGATGCGTGTCTGCGAAGTGGTGAGCATGTGCATCGGAAAATGGCGGACTACCGGTCAAACTGTGTTGAATGAGGCTGTAGTTTGTTTGCTGAAATCGGCGTGATTTTACTTTCCGATACGTAGATGCCCCGGAAAACTCAATCTGGGAACGTCGATTCAATGAGATGGATTGGAATCATGACGGTTCGATCCATTTCAAGGAGTTTCTCATGGCATTTGAATCCTGGGTTGGTCTGGATGATGATGAGGGAGCCGACGATGACGAGTGATCACGAGCGTTATCCAATATTTCGACTTGCTTTCGTTGGCTAGCATACCTGGGAAATCAACCCTTGTGGGACTCCGAGCCGCAACTTGCTTTTACTTTGCTTACTTCGTTCGTGGTTGGAGAAGGCTTTGTAGCAGCAAGCTGCATCCTGTAACTGGGCTATCCAAATCTATAATCATGCTACCTCATATTTTACAATTTGCTGATAAGGCTGTTTTTTTGCTTACCCGTACCACACAACAACTCTCGTTCACAATGATCACAATCACGTTCATTTTAAATAGCCTTACACTAATGAGTGCGACGCCACCTGCTTGACTGCCAC
The DNA here is from genome assembly GCA_023336285.1 of Pythium grandisporangium. NCBI lineage: Eukaryota > Oomycota > Peronosporomycetes > Pythiales > Pythiaceae > Pythium > Pythium grandisporangium. The sequence goes on from JAADWT010001058.1 coordinate 4,580, forward strand.
CCACTGCTCGTGATGCATTGAACCGGGGAGGAGTTGCATACATTCAGCGGTCGCGTTACACGCATCGAAACACTCGGCGGCGCTTCACTGTCTTCTCTGGCAGAGCTGGCACGATGTTATCGCTGGGTAATTGTGGAACATGCTCTAGCAGACCCCATGGGTCCAGCGCACGAAATTCGAACGTGCTCTCTTCACGGACATAGGCAGTCTGCGTACCAGCAGACGGACGAGGAAACACGGTCCACACGCGCCTCTTTAGGTCAGGTGACAAATCTAGTGATTCCACCAGCTCCTAATAGGCCAAGACCATCATGATCATAACATCGATAAAAACAGAGAAATCACGTAAGTATGGAAAGCACTCAAAAATAAGGAGTGACAGCGCAAATAACGTACAAACTGTTTCTCATGAAGCACTGAAGCATTCACAAGAGGGATCAAATCGATGATCCAGCTGAAAAGGGATAACCCAATGCCATGATTCGTCGCCGTCGTTCCCAGCAGGTAGAATAATGTTTTCACAATTCGGTCCCGGTAGCAGATCGTCAATGCAACATGCTTACTTTGCCCGATCGCGGCAACAAGTTGTAGTCGCACAGCTAACTTGCGGCGCAGCCGACGCAAGAACACAAGATCACCATCCTCTGGATTCTGATCATAATGAACACAACCACCGTATAGACACTCGAGCTGAGACGCGAGAGACATCATGTACCGGGGAACAAATGCATTTCCCGGCGGCGTGCACATAACACCACAGATGAGGCGCACGACTGTAACCCCGTTGATCTTGCGAGCAAATGTCTCCTTCTGTGTATACTTGACGTCCTCCTCCAACACCTGCAAAATTTTGGCGATCACGGAGCCCATCGCACGGCGCGAGATACTACACACCGTGGCAGCATAGAGTGACGCCACCGATGCTTCGCGTGATTCTTCCAGAGCCATCGCCATGGATTTTTCAACACCAGTCACAGAGTCGCCAACATGATGGTTCCAGGATGCGTTGCTACCATATTTTGTTGTTGATTTAGGTGCTCCGTCATCCAGTTCCATCTTTGCTGGCGACGCGAACAGCTGCGATGTGGACACGGTGGATACAGATGACACCGTCCCTGTTCCGAGGAAACTGGGCCGTGTACTCTTCTTGAGCGTTCGTAGCACAATTAAATTGGCCAAGATTTCTGTGGCACTATTCGTTTCATCAAAATGGAGCTCAATCTCCTCGTCATCCGAAGTTTGACCATTCATACAACTTGCGTCTGTCTCGTCTTGCGTCGATACAGCGTTGGCTGCTACTCCATTTGAGCGAGTATTCCGACCTCGACGAGACTCGGTGTCTATATCACCAACACGTTCGCGTTTGCTTGATCGTGTTGCGATATCGCTATTTGCCTTCCGCTTTGACTGTTGGGCACTCTTCTTGGTGGTCTTAACTTTCATTTGCTGCCGGCTCATTTGAAGGTCGAGGTAAATCGATCCGCCACGATTCAGAACCCAAACATTCATCTGATCCATTATCTGCTCCACTTTTAACAGCTGTACTTGGCCGGGTGCATCTTCTGCTGGCGCATGGGGTGGCCGAAAGAAATGAGTCAGCAACACCGCCGTATGCCAATGTTTCTTTTGATACACCGGTAAAATATGCTTTTCCCGAGCCTCTTTTGTGTCGTGAAAGATGATATCGCGGACAATAGCATCCGATGTCAAGTTGAACAAGGTTGTACTCGCCAAAATGCCACGCTCCTCCCGTTTCCGAAGAGTAAAATTCTCTTCCATTTGGTACGAGATCTGGCAGAGCAAGTGAACAAGCGGAAACATTAACGATGCTGGGACTTGCGTACGCATAAATCGTATCGTGTACTTCGTCTGCATACACGCCACGCACATATAGTCAGTTACAAACCAAACAAGAATGCCTGCCTCACTGGGTAGGACCAAAACACCAACAACTTACCATCGGTTCATCAAACATAACCAATTTCTGAGGTTCGATCAACACATTTTGTGGAGGTTCTGAAAATAGCTGGAAAACCAGCGCAATTGCTAGCAGCTGCGAAGGTAGATTAGGCGGGGGGTCCCGGGATGCACGTCGTAGCCGAGGAAATAACGGAACTAAAACGAGTCGAAGCACCTGCTGAAGATCCAACACCTTATGGATGATCAACGACACCAGAAATGCCTTGAGACCATACTGGAGCTTATCGAGGCGCCCCTTCTGGTTGAGCATGAACGCCTCTTTACCGTTCTCCATGCTAATGAAAGGATTGCGGGCTCTTTTTTGAGTGTCACTCCCAGCAAAACCTGGAAGAACCTCCTTCTGTAGCCATACGACAAGCGTATTCGAGAACTTTTCTTGGAAGTCCTCACCATCAGGGTGCTGCTCAACCACCTCGCGCATTAATCGGACGCAGCGGTGGATGTAGTGAGGTGTCATGATGGGACGTCGGTAGTTGTTTTTCGCTCGGCATGTTATGTTCGCCATCCACTTGTCCATGACCTCACTTAGAATAGCTCGAAGAAAGAAGACGTAGTTTGGCGTTCGTCGTTCCCGAGTGGCATTGGCATTCGTAGCACCTACCGATGTGCTCATGCTCATGTTGATCGCAGCCGCGGCAAAGTCAATAGCTGTATCCTTGGATTTGTTCTCCGAGGTGGGGGTTGCTTCGCATACAATTTCTTTCCACAGCAATGAAGAATACACGGGGGCTTCATAAGGCGCTTCCGTTGCACTGGATTGACTACTCTGGCTGTCCGGACTCGCTAACGGTGTTCCCACCGGTTGCTTCTCCGAACCCTGGAATGATCGTGCTTGCAGTGCCTTGAATGAACGAGATAATGCACTCTTCACTTCCGCAGGAATGTTTTCACGCGGGGGCGGGATCCGAACAATCGGATTTGTGGCCTCCAAAGACATTTCCTTCTGTTTTTGACTGTTCGCATCCTGGTTTTTCCGCGCCATTTCTGCGATGGGACGAATCAACGCGAATGGAAGATCGAGCTTCCCAATCTTTTTTGCGTGAGCGTAATACATTTTGCAAAAGAATCGCGCAACATTGCCGCCTTTGTCATCTGCTGCCTTGGACATCTTGTTAAATCGATCAACAAATGCTTGCAATAGAAACGGAATTTGACCAGTAGCGCAAAATGAGAGCTCGTGGCGCTCAATCATTGGGATGATAACATTCTTGATGAGGAAGACTGGGGAGTGGCCAAGGAAATAGATGATGATTTCCAGCAACGCCAAAGTATCCACAATCTCAAGGATAAGACACACCAAGCGAACGATATGTTCGACACTGCCGAACTCGGAGAATCGAAAAAACGATGCCTCTTCGTAGACATTATGCAAAAACCACAGCGCAAAACGTCCCTTGTCATGACCACACATAGTCTTGACCGCCGACACAAGTTCACCCACTTTGCCTTGGTAGTCCACCTCTTTCAATACTCGATCCTTTTGACCCGCCAAATCACTCGGATCATTAGCTTCCCCATGTGTGTGAAATACGTACACACTCAAGGCTTGTGCTCGTTCCAGCGTCTTGGAATATGACAAGTGTTCACGGCGAAGATCCATCACTTGCAACCATCGAAGCAAGCAGAGCTCACTGTCATACGAATCAACCGGGTGCATCGGAATAGAAGTGGGAAGTGGAAAAGGGCCGCGCGGAAATTGCCATAGATACAGACGAAATCGCTCAGCTGTAGCGAGCAAATGAATATCCGTTGACTTGTACCCGCGCCCAGGGGCACACTCGATATTGTACGCAGTCGACACGACAGTCGCTGACCCGGAAGCTGATGAAGGTCGATTCGAATTCGGTGATAATACTGCAATATCATTGCTGGCAGACTCAACCACGCACGAAGCAAATTCAACAAAACTTTCCACACTAAAGATGCGACGTCGCACGAGAAGACAGAACAGATCGATGACATGAGTAACTTCGGTGATGACCTTTGGCTTATATCGCTGGAGGAACGATTCAAGCGCGCCCTGCAACACTATCTGGTGGTCATCTTCGCCACAGTCCACCAATTTATTCCTGTTGCCATCACCCAACACATAATATTGTCAGAATCGGTTCAATATCGCCGTCTCCAGCCCGTATACACGTCTTCGCGTCCACACGTACTCTTTTCCGTACTCAAGGAGAGACGTGCTGTGCATTTCGAGCAACGACAATGCGGATAAGTAACGGTTCTCAGCCGGTCGCTGGCTTGTCACCGCCCACTCACAAACAATAAATACACCAGCCACGTCTACCGGTAGCTCTGTGGCTTCAACCGGGAATGGCACGAACACTTCACTGCAAATTGTATGAAGATCAACACTGGCATCCACGCGATGAAAACGATCCAAGCTTTGAATCACCTGAGCTTCATTTCTCATTGAAGCAACACTGAAGGCAGATGAATGCAACTACGCAATCCCACACAAAATTAAGATCAGCCACGGTTCAGGCTCAGCTCGTTCAAAACAAATTTCGAGCAAATATCATGGTTGCGCACCTGCTGTAAACGTAATAACCGACCGTTAACTTCTGAAGAAATTCGTCGGCATTTCGCGAGGTAGTCATCAATCTCTTTTACGCCGAACGCATTTCGATCAAAGAACCGGTTACTCAATACGTATGGCGGCCACGAACTTGGACCTGGTAAAGACCCAAGCAAATTTAATCTGTCAGATCCTTCGTTCCCGCCTCCATGAGTAAATCCAAGCTAACTATTAATCGTACCGTTTTCATCAAGACGCACAAGAATGTCGTACCCTGTGCATAAGACCTCTCTCAGCAGTTGACATAAAGCGATCACGAGTTCTTCGTGCAGTGAACTGGGAAGGTCTTCCGGGATTTTCGAGTCCGGTGGCAATAAATACCGCAGATGCTGGATGGCAGTCTTTACGAGGAGCATCACGCATTCTGGATACTGTGTCATCTCGGACAGGATGTTTTGAATTACAGCGACCAATTCCATTGTCTCGTTCACGCCGATCATCAACAGGGATGAGCAGTTACCATTTCGCCCACGGGGGGATAGTGCCTTTTGCAACAGCGACAGTAGTCCTTCAACATACCGCATACCATCCAGCATACCTGACTTAAACTGGTACTCCGATAACTTTAGGGTGTATGACCATTTTTCGTGAAACGAAAGTTGGCATGAGCCTGCCAAAGTTGGCTGTCCAGGTGGCTGAGAAGTGCCACCGCTTAATCCAACGTCACCGTGACGGTGGTTTTGCACGACCGCCTTGCGAGTTGTGGACGCAGTGGCCTTGGCTGCTGCGTCGAATACATTACTGGTTTGAGTCTCCACTTTGGGCACCGTTTTGTTGGGTTGTCGAGCCAACGAATGCAAGTAGTCAATCAATTGCTCGGTCCACCCCTGTGCTCGTCGTTGGATTCGACGGGGATTGTGAAACCAATCTCCTCGTCGATAGACACTGTCACGCTTGATTTCGTTCATCTCCACGTAGATAACGTTTATCCGAATGAACCAAGTTGCATCGGCATACCCTGGACGATACCGGACAACATACTCCAAGAGGGGGCACTTGGAGACGTTTGGTAATGGTCGCCACTGCTTAAACGGTACGCCGTACGACTGAACGAGCTCTTGCAGCGTCCGTTTCCCACTGGATAGTTCACACATCCATTGGTGGCTTATCCGCTCGTCGATCCGTCGTACCATTCGAATCAAGTACGCAGTAAACACGTGATCCACGATCGGGGCCGCGGGCGTTGCCAGCGTCGTCCCCTCTGAAGTGGCATTCTCCTGGTCATTTATCCTTTCAATCAACTTGGAGGCCTTGGCGACTTCGTCAAACACGGGGAAGTTCTTGTCTGTGAAAAACGAATACTGGAGATGCCAGTTCGTGCCAAACCCACGCGGGAGCGGATTCACGTACGCCACATTTCGGATCGCATGAGTATGAAATTTTTCCTCCGGGTGGCTCATATCCGTTGGGAACACGCCGGGGGCACCCAGTTTCTCCGACAGATTGGGGTTTTCTGGGTCCTACGTGCAATAAATAGCAAGTCGAGGGCATTTCCAACATGCCGCATGCATGCAACCACCCAAACACGTCAGTCAGTCGGTGCAATCCTCACAAAGCACCCATCCACCAACCAGCAACAACAACAACAACAATATACGTGTTTGTTGTTGTTGCTTTCCAAACGCAGGTGAATACCGGGCCGCATCAATGCACACCCTACCTTCATATAAGACAAGTCGAGCCCGAGCACATCGACCGCGACCTCCACTGGTGGCAACGCACTGCGTCGCATCGCCGTGCGGTGCATCACCAACATATTGTTCCGCTCTCGTAACCGCACCGCCTGGTTCCCCGAGGACCCAAAGTGCGGCATCATGGTCGACGACGAAGATGCCGACGTCGATGACGCAGCCGTCGATCCACTAGAGCCACCCCCGCCACGGTCACGGTCGCGATGGTCCCTGGAATCCTTGGATTTGGATCGCCCCCGAGACCGTGTCTCCCGGGAATCCCGAGAGTCGCGGTCCCGCGAGCTTCGACTTTCCCGCGACTCGCGATACTCCCGCGCGTCGCCCCTCGAGTCACGATCACGGGATGAGCCGGAGCCAGCGCCGTCATTGCCCGAGTTGCGCCGTGACAACGAGTGGGTCCCGCTCTCAGATCCACCACGCCCGCTCGTCGCACTCGCGCTCGACCGATGCGACGCGCCTCGGCCGCCGCTGCTGCCCCCCGAATGGTTCGAGCGCGTGCCGCTGGACACGCTGCCACCACCGCCATTCCCGTTCCCACCGCCGCTGGTGGCGCGTGTCGACGGCGCCGCCGTCGCAGTCATCGCCTCGGCGCTTGCACTGCTCCCGCCACGCTCCATTTTGAAAGATGGGGGAGGAGGAGGAGGAGGTTGTGCGAATGGATGTCACTTTCACGGGGGAGGGGGGGGGGGG
>JAADWT010001059.1:0-11518 GCA_023336285.1 Pythium grandisporangium
CGACGGTACCGGCACAGACGCCGATACCGAGAAAGGATGTCATCATCGACTCCATGAGCGGGAGCACAGTGTTTAGTGCTCTCGATTTGCGTGCTGGCTTTTATCAAGTCTTGATGCGTGAGAGCGATATTCCTCTCACGGCGGTGAGCACCCCCAGCGGTATGCTGTGGGAGTGGTTAGTGATGCCACAGGGACTCAAAAATGCCCCTGCGACGTTTAATAGATGCGTGACACATCTATTACGGCCAGTGCGAGACTTTACACCGAGTTATTTTGACGATGTCTTCGTTCACAGCCGGGCTGTGGACTGAAAGAGCGAGATCCAGATGCACAAGAAGCACCACAGAGGCCTACTTGCGCTCATGCGTAAGTACAGGCTCTATGCAAATCTCAAGAAGTGCATATTCGGAGCGTCCGAGATCCCAGTTCTCGGATGCCTAGTCGGCAAAAGCGGCGTCCACCCTGATCCAGAAAAAAGATCAGGGTGATCAAAGAGTGGCCAACCCCACAAAATGTCAAGGGATTGTGGCAATTCCTTGGGCTTGTCACATACTTGTGTAAGTATGTGCAAGATTACGCCGGGCGTATTCGACCTCTCTCTCAGCTCCTGAAGAAAGAGACTGAGTGGATATGGACTGCTGAGTGTCAGCAGGCCTTTGACACAGTCAAGACACGGTTTACTGAGGCCCCTGTCTTGGCCATCGCTGACCAAGACCGTCCATTCCACATGGTGTGTGACGCCTCCGATTTCGCAATCGGATGCGCTCTCATGCAGCGCGATCATGAGGGACATTATCGCGTGATTTGCTATCAATCGCGTCAGCTCAAATCAGCTGAGCGTAACTACCCGGTACATGACAAGGAATTGCTTGTCATGAAGTACGCGTTGGCGAAATTCCGCGTCTATCTGTTGGGAGATAGACCGTTCACTGTCTTTACCGACCACGCGTCTTTACGGACAGCCGTAAAGAACCCTCACTTGTCTCCAAGAATGGCACGATGGCTGTCATTCTTTGCAGAACACAACGTTCAGGTTGAGTATAAACCTAGAAGATTGAACGTGATAGCTGACGCGCTATCACGAAGACCGGACTATGATTTCAAAGCCGTCGATGCCAATGCTATCGGCATCGAACGGGCAAGTGTTCTGTCGTCATCCATGATGGATGACGTCAAGGCAGCCTATGCTGCGGATGGGGATATCAAGCAGTTGCTTGATTATCTCACTGCTGCCCCCGACACGATACGTTGGAAGCTTCCTTCTCATCTCCTCTCACGTGTCCATCGCTATCGTGCACACGATGGATTGTTGCTTTACAGCGCAGCTGATGACGGCAACGATCGGATCGTTGTCACTGATGACCATGATCTCAAGCTGAAGATCATGTATGAGTACCACGATGCCCCGACGGCGGGACATCCAGGTCGAGAGAAGACGTGTCTACTTCTCTCACGCGACTTTACTGGGCCAACCAGTACAAGTGGGTGCGCAAGTACGTTCGTGCTTGCGAGGTTTGTCAACGTGTGAAGCCGACCCCGGCTTCACAAGCACCGCTCCAATCACTGCCGATCGGATCGGAGTGTTGGTAGTCCATCTCTACGGACTTCGGTTTTGGTCTTTCGCCCGACGATCGGCGGAGGACAGGTGCTGTTGTCTTTGTATACAGATTCAGCAAGATGGTTCATCTTGCTGCCGTTCCGGCTCAGGTTGCTGCCAAACAAACAGCGCGTCTGTTTGTGGACTTGGTCTTTCGCGCTCACGGTATGCCCCGTGAGATCGTGTCGGACCGCGACCCACGATTGACGGTGCGGTTTTGGCAAGAAGTGTTTACACTTCTTGGGACTCGACTGTCGATGTCGACATCCGATCACCCTCAAACCGATGGGCAAACCGAGCGCGTCAACCGCGTGCTCGGGGACATTTGAAGAGCTACACCCATTCGTTCCAACACTGGAGTGAATGCTTGCCGATGGCAGAGTTTGCCATCAACAACTCCGTGCATGCCTCGACTCGGCATACGCCGTTCTTCGTGAATACCCTCCGGCATCCACGTGTTCCGAGCTCACTGGCAGCGAGTCTCTCTTTAAGTTGGGGAGGATCAGTGGCTTCCCCAGAGCCACTGAGTATCGCAACCGTCTCTACGCCGGGCGTAGAGATCACAGATGTAAACGCGTTGGCTGCGATCGCCAACACGGACACTGAATACTTCGTGAAACAACGACAAGCGGTTGTCCGCTTTGTCCAGGACTCATTAGCAGCTTCTGTGGATCGACAGAAGCTGAATGCGGACAAGAATTCAAGAAACAACAAGTTTGAGTTCAAAATCATTTCATTGGTTTTGTTAAGTACACAAAACCTGCCTAAACATGCTTGCCCCGCGCTTCATCGGCCCTTTTCGTGTGCTCGCACGAAGAGGCACGGCATACACGCTGGACATTCCCTCCAGCATGCGACTGCATCCAACATTCTATGTTGGGCGCCTCAAGCCTTACGTGGAGCACGAGGCGCGCACAGACAACAGTGTGCGCGTTCCCATTACGGGTCAGAGCGGTCGGGCGAATGAGTATAAATGAACTAAAGATGAAATACTTGCGATGACGCCGACAGCGAGTCATCGCTACGACGACGTCGGCGCCGGGCGCCGACGGCAGACTGAAGAGCGCGGAACTCGCGGCTCAAGTTTTCGAACTGGCCAGACACATTCGAATGTGTCTGAGACGTGAGCGGTCTCGGCGCGATACGTCGACATCTCGAATCGGATGGCAGCGACCTCCGATCGCAAGAACGACTCGAGCCCGCTCACGCGAGCTCGCAGATCGACCAGTTCTGTCTTAACGTCGCGTTGAGTCCACCGTGTACCCTCTACCACCGCCGCCTTTGCGTACGGGCGATGGGACGATTCGCTATATTGTCGAGCGAATCGTAGCGCACCGGGAGCCGCGGTCTCTCCGAGATCAGCGTCATTTTCGGTGTCGTTGGAGAGGATATTCTCCCCAACACGACACTTGGGAGCCTCGGAACGCCCTGATGGAGGACGTTCCGGACCACGTGGCGGAGTACGAGCTCCGTCACTGCTAGGTACGCGAGAGGGCTGGAAGCTACTCTCGTATCGCGTCGAGGATGTTGTCTCCCTCGACGCGCGAATGATCGGAAACAGCTTGACGCGAATATCAAGGATGTCTTGGGGGATATGAAAGCCCGCATGCCCCAAGACCTCAGACTCGAGAAGCCGGCTGGCTCCTCGAGGACAAGCATAGCACTGTTCATTGTACGGAACAGCGCACGGAATCCCTTCCTCTACACAGCGATTGTGTAGAGCGATTATACGCCCACTCGGCGAGCGAATGGCATGTCGCTCCCGTGCTTTTTCGATGCGGGCTCGATAGCCCGCAGGATCTCGATTGAAGTTCTCGATAAACGCGTTCCAGCCCTGCGTAAGTGCCTGCCACTCAGGCACTTTACTCTTGGGACGAACGCGTTTGCTTTCGTAATATCTCAGCTCATAGAAGAGTGAGATATAGTAGTCAACCTTCTCTTCATGGGCGAGAAGGCATTCGGAAAGGGCTTCAGCATCGTCCTTGATGCCGGAGATACTGAACAGCGTCACCTCACACGGAGGCGCTGACGCACCAGTGAGATCCTGGATCTCACTGCGACTCGGCATCCACGGTTCGCGTGTCATCGGCTTGGCAGCGCGTTCGGAGAGCTTAGGCGTGGCCTTAGCGCGTTTGTCACCTCGCCATGGGCCCTTGGCGAGGGGATGCGACTTCGCTGGTTCGTCACCATGCGTGCGCTTCTTCAACAAAGCGCCCAATCCACCTAAAGTGATTGGGACCTCAAACACTTCTCCCTCTTCGTGCAAAGAGCTCGACTTCGCAGTCGAGCTCGCGTTCTTTTCAGAGTCGATCTTTGAGGTCGAGGCAGCATCCTCGGTCTCCAGCATCGCCACGTCTTCTTCAAAGTCGACCAAGGCTTCCGCTTCCTCTTCGCGAGGAGGCGACTTGCGTTTCGCCTTGGCTTCGTAAGCCAAGTAGCGCGGATCATCGGGGTCGCCGTAACGCGCCTTGTGAGCCTCACGGTAGTCGTCCGCCGTGAGCGTCGACACAATCGGAGTTGGCGGAGTCGTACCACCAACTTCTGTCATTGACACATCGGTTCAAATCGATGGCGCTGCGCTAGAGGAATGCGTAGCGCTGACAGTCGTGGTCGCGTCGGTGCTGGGCAAAGGGGTCTCCCAGATCTGTGAGGCGCACGGTCGGCTAGCGATGTGTGCCCCCAGCAGCCGAGTCATGCAGCTCAATCCTGTCGTGGAAAGAGAATCGTAGGCGTATCGTCGGGTCAGCCTCGTTCAGCCACCGCGACCGCGTGGCATCTGGTCATGTTCGGGGCCAGGCCAGACACTGTTGCGAACTCTAGGAGCGCATCATGCAGCGGCTGTCTGCCGTCGGGGTGTGCCAGATAGATTGTTGTATCGTCCGCGAATCCTGTCACGGTAACGAGCTCACCCGTTGGCAGCGCCACACCAGCGATGGCGGGGTTCGCTGTAATGACGTCGTAGAACACGTCGACGGCCAGGATGATGAGGACCGGGGCAAACAGACACCCTTGTCGTATACCGTTGAGGATGCGTTGCTCGGCAGGTAGAGCACCAGGATTCTAGTGTTCCAAATCAATTCACTTTTCAACTTAGCTTGTTCCCCAACATTGCAACCATGCGGGGGACAAGATGATAGCAGCGATGTGGTGCGAGCTCAGTGACGACTAGCGACCCCACCAAAATGGGGGGAGGTTGTGTTCTGGCCAAAATTGACCAGAGATTGGTTCGGGCAGTAAGCGGGCGAACTCGTGGCCACAATGCGATGAGCGCCACACCACGTACTGCATATGAAGCCAGATAGGAACTCATCACGGCAAACAACCTCAGGCAACCAGCCCGCACGCAAGTCTCGCGGGGCGGGGCAGCTGCGGTGGGAAAGCCACGATGTGATGGATCTCTATGCTGTGTGGGTCCTTGGCCAGCCCCTGGGTGTTCTGTGTTACGACGATCAAGCAGCGGTCAGCACGTTGGATACGTGGCGCATGCGCCGCGCCCGAGTACCTGCTCGAGGCGTCTGTGTAAATGCCCTAGCGTGCGCTCCGGCAGTTGTCGCAGGGTAGTAGGTCGTTGTCCACTCCCGCATGACCCACCCGACAGCGTATGCTGCTCGGATGGGGCGGACACCAGTGGAGCGCCCTCAACTACGGTCCAGCCCCGCCGCTGGCGGCGCTGAGGCGCTGACCGGTGGACCCGAAGGGGGGGGAGGAGGAGGAGGGCTTCTGCTGCAGTAGAGCATGAGGCTTGGCAGCTGAGGCCGCTCGGTGCTTGGTTTGGCAATAGCAAGTCCACTGCCTCCCAATGACGGTCTGCGAGAGCCTTCGCTATTGCCGCTGTATACTGCAGTTTGTTGGTCAAAGCCTGCCACATCACTAGTCAGTGGGGCAGCTGGGTGCGGGCGGACGTGGAAGGTAAGTGTTCTGGCAACGCTTCCACGCATGCCATCAGCCGCTGCTATTCCACTCCCGTCATATGACGATGCAAGACCTCAGGCTGGCCCGTGTTTCTGGCTTAGCAAGCCAATTTCTGCCACTTTATGCATCCCTACACGCCACCCTGATTAACGGAAATTGACCATAGACAGACACCCGTAATAACTAGTGTTTTTATAAAGCGGGTAGGTAAACGTTTAAGCATCCTAAATCCAAGTAAATTAGTGTAAAAAGCCGCTCTGCCCATCTCCCTACAATACAAATTAGCACAATCCTGTTTGTCTAAATCGTGTCCCTCCACTTTAATGCTTAATTGTGCTTAAACCGAGCACGTGGACCCACAAAACAATAGTAATTTGTAAAATTCGGACATTCGCATGTCTTTAAATAGCGAAATTTTGAACGACATTCGACCCCTAGCTGATTCTTACAGTAAGCCACCTAATCTTTTACTGAGTAAATGGGTGAATTCGTGTCACCTACAGATGTCCGTGAATGTACTGGATATCTGAATAATTCGTGGTTACCAGGCTCTCATCACAATATTTGTAGCCATCCGGAAAAAACTGACAGTTTTAGGAAAAACATGGTCTCAGAACAGTTCACACCTCACAACAGTACCTGCCACAAAAAGTGCGAACCTCCCAAAAACAGTTGGTCGCGACCATTAGTTCTACCAGAATTTCTAAGAGCATGTGATGTTTTAGCACCCATCCGATTTCACCTGCCCCTGAGCCAAAATTAGCCGACGCCTCCTGCCTCCTATCTCACTTTTCATTTTGCTTTCACTAGCCAAGGGGTGACGGGCCGAAGTACTGTGAACGTCACACAAAACCCTGTAGTGCTTCATGGTGTTAAAGAGGGCGCGTGGTGCGGTATTCGTGGGCACCTGGCTTAGCTATCTTATGTGGTCTCTGACTGCTTTAAGAGCGCTGCCTTATCCTATCTAGCTGCATGGAGTCTGAATAACCCATGTGATCGCAAGATGTTAAGGCAATTCAGTAGTCTAGCGATAAAAACAAATGTGCATTCAAACGCTTTAGGATACCAGTAAGAGCCAACTGCTCACAAACATGAACACTCTTAGGAATCGATTCAAATACGTCACTAGTCAAAGTCCTGAGAACTAGGACGCCCTTGGTAGGGGGTAGCGTGGTACGATTGACGAACACGGTACTCGCGCTGAGTGCGGCAGCGTTGCTCCCGATGCTTAACCCCCATGGACTGATACTTGGACAGAATCTTAACGTAATGATTACCATCTTGAGCACGAAGAGGCATGAGGTTGACGTGAAAGTTGGTCAGGGCGACACAAAGTCGGGATACTTTGTCGAAAGTCCCTTCATTTCAGCGGTAGGTCAAGTACATGATGTTCCACAGACTGCACACACGACCGAAAAAATTTTCGACGATTACACGGTCCGATGAGACTGCCCAGTTACGAGCCAGATCGTTGGGGTGAGAAACCCACTGCGCGGCTGTTTCTTCGGTTGCAAGACGCGCAAGACGCGGAACGCTCCTTGGTAGCCCTTGTCCGAGTTGCGGAAATCCGTTGGCTCGATGTCAACCTCTGGTGCAGCGTCAGGCTCCTTGCGCAGCATCTGACGATGAACATGAGCGCGGTCAAGCAGGATGGTCAAGTCGGACGCTGAGCCGGGACTGTGCTCCGACAAGTCGAGAGAAATACCTGGTAAGGCGACCGAGCACTCCAACGTGAAGCCACACAGCTTGTGCTTGGACGAAAAGTAAACTTTCTGCTCGTTGAATCGATCGGATGGACGGTAGGCTGGCTGGAACTTGACATGGGTAGCGTAGAGCGCGTATAGATACTTGCGAAACCTCATCCCCGCCGCCTCTTGGTCGACAATCTTGACGGACTTCACCAGCTGCTTGTAGAGCACAGGCTCATGATTGCGATGGTCTTATGCACCATTTCCTCGAGACTGGACAGCCCAACGCCAAAGTCAATCACATGTTTCTGCCATGTATCGTAATGCTTGAGGACGGTCAGTGTCATGAACATAGCATCGCGTGGTGAGACAGAGCTCTGACGACCACTCCCAGTCGTCCAGGTCGAGACCAGCTCGGTCTCAATAAGACCCCAAAGTGCATCAAACTTTTGAATGGACAAGTTGGTCATCGCGCGAATTGACTCATCCGGCTGAGCACGGGTCGCGCCTTCCGGGACGTCGTTGGTGAACCGCCTATAATCGGTGCTTCGTTGTTGTCGAATTCTTCGTCCATGTGACACGCGGCATCACCGAAGGCATTACTGCTCATGATGAGGTTAACGCGCTCGTCGCGCATCTGGCGGTCGAGCCGCTCGAGAACGGTGCTTGGTTGGCTGCCCATGGGTAAATCGTGAAATGAAAGGACTAAAATTAATGAGCAACATACTATCGTCTCTACATATTCTCACAATGAATTTGGCAGATAAATGCTAGTCTTTGTAGGAAACGCGAGATTATTCACTGTAGACTACGACACATAATGGAAGGCTATCTTTTTCAAGTGGATGGGCGATTCTGGCTTATAAAAGGTTTTTTCAAAACTACACTCCGCGCCAAGTAATTATGAACACCCCTATTTTTGACTGTATCTCAGTCAATTGTGAGAGTTAGGAGCTGCCGCTTTAATATGTTGTGTATCTGTCCGTAGTACGTAGGGTGTATGTGCTAACGGCCGCGTTCGCACATTCTTTGGCAGGGCTGGCATACAAAAATGTGTTTTTGCCCATGCGACAAGAAATGTGAACACCTACTCCCATACTAAAAACAATTAATTAATTGGAGTCAGAATGAAGGTCGACATAGCCCGCGTTGCATGTACTGGTAGACAGTCAGAAAAATATGGGAAGGGGGCGAACGCTGGACGACGTCGAGCGGGGACGAATCAAGGGCACGAGGGAAGCGGCCTCGGGATCCGGGAGATTGCGCGCCGTACGCATCGATCTCCAGGGACGGTGCTAAATATCGTGTCCGACGGCTCCAAAGGGCAGTGTGGTGTAGCGACTTCTTGACAAACGGAGATCACCACCACACAACAAACGCAACGCGCCTTGGACCTTCAATCGCTCGAAGAATGCAAGGTGTGTCGCGCCCTAGTTCTTTCGTCTTATTGTCTGAGCCGACTTGTGAGGGGTTCACATCACGGATCCGAACGAGGATAGCTCCACTGAGCTCTCAACTCGTAAGGATCAACTGCACTTAATGCGGACCCACACGGTCTAGTATCAAGCAGAGGCAGATGTTGGACGACTTTCGCTAGCTCGTACAACGCAAGACAACACCACAAAACGGTTGCTGCGTGTATAGATGCCGGGATCCCAACAGCGATACCAAGGGAAGGAAATAAACGATAACCACCGGGCGAACCGGCCGGGCTCCTACCACCCGCGTGAAGATGAAGAGGGATGAACGCGCACCAGGCGGCAAGATAGACAAAAACACTTGCGCACTTGGGGGGAAAATCACAACTTGTTTATCAGAGCCCAAGAGCCCTTACGATCCTCCTACATAACGTCACTACCTTCCCTAGTCTAGTCACAACTTCAATCGAGGTTAAATCAGCCTTGGATCGATTGTCCAATCAGAGGATCCAGTGTAAAAGCCGGGTCCTTTATGACCAATCAATGGATCCACCCGCAGATTGGATCCACTTATCATTTAATCATCACAGCATGTCTGGAGAAGATTCCCGTGATGGGTTCATGTCCACAACCACTACCTTTTCATTCAATCAGCTGGATCCGTCCCAATTATCGGCCAATCTGTTGGATCCATCCACACAGGCCGTGGATCATTGGTCGGATTTACATAATCCATTGCCGTGACTGATACTTCTGAGTCTTGGTCTGGTTCTCCTGATTCCGGCGGATCACTCTACCACAGCAGCGTCAGCTCATGGGGCCGGCACCCAAGTTGACGGATCGCGATGTGCGTCGGCTCCTTCGCACGGCAGCGACGGGTATCTTCTCCGCGGGTCAACTAAAGACCCCCTCAACCTGGACGTATCCGTGCGGACCATTCAGCGTATTCTCGCTGGCGTGGACTGGTTGGCCTACTCCAAAATGGTGAACACCCTGCCTCTAACCAAGGAAGACATGGAAAGACGCAGGGACTGGTGCTGGGATATGGTGCTCTGCAAAATGCAACTACGCTATGGGATACTATCATTTTTCCGACAAAAAAATTGAACCTCGACGGGCCCGATGGGTTTCAGCACTACTGGCGTGATGTGCGACAAGACTCACGAACTACCAAGCGCCGTCGAGCAGGAGGTGGGAGCGTCATGGTTTGGGGTGGGTTCAGCGCCCTCGGCAAGACGAAGTTCGCTGTGTTGATTGGGAAGCAGAACTCTGATGACTACGTCAACACGTTGTCGGAGTATCTGCTTCCGTTTGCGCACCTCCACTATGGCTCCTTCTTTATTTTCTAACAGCATGGTGCATGCATCCACACCGCCGAATTCTTTGCAGAACAAGACATGTATGTGCTTGATTGGCCCGCCCTGATCTCAATCCGATTGAGAATTTATGGTCTATTATGACCCGACAGGTGTATGCGGACGGTAGACAGTTTAGCAGCCTTCGTGAGCTGACGGTTGCGCTCCACGATACATGCAAGGCCATTGATCAAGCCACGCTCCGCACTCTGATCGATTCCATGCCTAGCCGTTACCGTGAATGCGCCGAAAACCGTGGCAATAAGATCCACTACTAAATGACCATCATTCTGACTCTAATTATTACTTGTTTTTAGTATGGGAGTAGGTGTTCACATTTCTTGTCGCATGGGCAAAAACGCATTTTTGTATGCCAGCCCTGCCAAAGAATGTGCGAACGCGGCTGTTAGCACATACACCCTACGTATTACGGACAGATACACAACATATTAAAGCGGCAGCTCCTAACTCTCAAAATTGACTGAGATACGGTTGTTTACAATTACTTGGCGCGGAGTGTAGAACCTCAGGATAACAATGCGTTTAATTGATTTCCAGTCTTTTTGAGGTTATATCAAAATCGAAGATCCTTTATCGCGGTACTTTAGTAAATGATTAGGTGGCCTAGTGAAATTTACTCCTGAGAGATTGATAACTCCGTAGTTAGAAAGAAAAGATGAGACGTTGTCATATTCTAAAGGGGACTTCGTCCAATAAGAGAGATTCGAAATCGCGTTTAACCAAGAATATGTTCACTTGTCGGATTTAACCCAAAATGTCGCATGCCTTCATTGATTAACGTGGGGTGGTACTGAACAGAGCAGCGCCAAACATCCGGACTCGATTTACTCCAATCTTTGCCGCACCGCTCCAGCCTGGAGTTTGAGGCCCTTCCTCTCCTCACCCTCAACTTGGAGGGAACATGTTGTTCATCACGCGTACAGAATTACAGGATCGTCTGTACAACCGCGTCCTTCCTGCGGTTGTGATGAAGATACCTCCATAGATCTTGAGACACCCCCAAGGAAGCGCTTCCACGATGAATGATTTGAGCGAGGCCTACCCCGCCTATTAATGCAATGTATAGACTACGTTAACACTCCATTTCAGTTGGTCTCCACCTCGTTGGCCGGGATGGGACTTCCCCACAATAGGACTGACGACGCACCCTCACAACTGCTGCCCGGATAATCAAACGGTTTGGTTATCCGGAGAAGTTCAGCAAGCCCCAGATCCCACATCCCTCCCTGCTCTTCCATTAGCTTCTCCTCCATGTCCCACATGTCGCAGCCGACGAGGTTTTACCCTTCCTTGAAGGTTTTTAGTTAACCCCCCTCCCCCTCTCGTGAAGCATGAAGGAGATAGAGGAGAGGGGAGGGGGAGGAAGGGGGAGGGAGCCCCTGCCCAGCACAAGGTGGGTTGTTCGGTTGCCGTTCTCATACAGTAATTCAGTTTATTTGCCAAATTCCCCCTCCCACGCGGGTGCCGCGCGCCGCCGCCATCGCCTTCGCCATCGTCATTGCCATCGCCACCACTACCGCCACCGCC
>JAADWT010000106.1:0-36938 GCA_023336285.1 Pythium grandisporangium
ATGGCGATGGCGATGGCGATGGCGATGGCGATGGCGATAGCGAGGGGTGCAGGTGGTGCTGCCCGTAATGGATGTCGGTGAATAGTGGTGGCGCTCTGTGGCTTCAATGTTGCTCGCTGGTCCACCCACCAATGGCCGTTGCTTTCTCTCTTTCTCGCTGTTTCTCTGTCTTGCTGTATGCTGCATCCACGTATGCTGCCACATGGACGGACCGCAGGGTTGAGACACCCGTCCGTCTTGGGCGGTGGAAGCGGAGCCCTTCGCTGTGGTCACCTGGACCAGCTGGCGCGCGGGAGCGCGTTCGAAAAACAGCACGTTTTGGCTTGAGAATAGCACGGATCTTGAGATCATTCATTTTAGACGATGATCAATTTACACGGGTATCAAACAACAAATTTATCAAATGTGATTTCATTCGTTTTACAGACAACTCAGGTTTCAAAGGTGTGGATATTTGGGATGCCTGAGAGGTGCCCAGGTGGTGGATATGTACCGTTTCACCACGGTGCAAAATGCTATCACCACCCCTACCCGCGTCACAAAATACAGAACGGATTTCGTGGAAGAAGCCAGTTCCCGGCGGTTTGGTTGGCAGAAATAAAGGAGAAGAAGCCGCTGGAAACAGACATGAACGTTCCCGGAATTGGAAGATATTTTCTAGTGTCTGGAAGATGGAGTTACATCAATTTTGTTATGCTTTATTCCATATTCGTTTGTTTCTGAAGCAAATACGCATGGATGCAACTGCATGGCTCCCCCGCGTGAACGCGTACGTTCACGAATTGATACAAAATTGCTGCAGTTCGACTACGAGGGAGTGTTTTCTGCAGCCAGTGATGGCAATCGACGGGCGATGATCACGATTTACAAATTGTATAATTGATTTTTCTGCTGATGCTGCAAATGAGTGGATGCGTGACAGTTCTCTAGTTGTTCCCCTTGGGAACGACACTGATTGCCAGCTCGTGCTATGCTTTGGTTCACGTTTTATTATACACTAGTTTGTTCTGCTTTTGTTCGCGCAGATCCGTGGCATTTTGTTGGTGGATGCTGGTGGCCAGCTTTGGCTTAACAAGTTACAAACCTATAGTCTCTAAACCAATCCGTGATATAACAAACCATACCGGTTTGTAACTATCCCAGCACACACAACGTTCTCAGTTTCTGAGTCCACACTCTCTCGTGTGGTCCACACTGCCAGCTGTGAGAAGAAGTGTACACAGTTTCACTGTGGAACAGTAGGTCGGGTCAAACTTTCACCCAATGATGCGTTGACTCGCTCCCACCGCAACGAAAAGCGTCAACCATGTGGGGGGAGTGCCCATCTATCCAGAAAATGATGGATGCACGGCGTGTGGGTGAGGGTGGAGACGGGCACGAATGGCAGCGCAAGTAACCTGCGTTCACTGGGTGCGAGGGTTCGTAGGACAGTTTGTGGGTCTCTCGCTCTGTCTGTCTGTCTATCTGTTTGCCTGCCTGCGCTGGGTGACTCGCCCGCGATCACGAAGGCTTCAGCGACCACGAACCGTGTTTCAATTGTCAGCGCTGCTGTCATTCCCTCACACTCGTGACGACTAATAGGACCGTTATTAGCGCACACAAGTACAGCATGGGTGTCTCTATCAAGCGCGTACTCGCAGTGGCGATGGTGTTGTGCGGCGTGGTGACCGAGATGGCCTTGGTCTCTGCTCGCGCGCAGGCGGATAGCAGCGTCTGTTCGTCCGAGATTCTGCAAAAGTCGGCGGACAGTACGGAGGACTGTTTCCCGGATGAAGCCGCGTTCTGCATGAACTACCGCTGCGTGGACGCGTTCGTGACCATCTCTGGAAGCGATGACTTTGCGTGCGGCCTGCCGGACGGCGCCACAAAGTCCTCGATCAAGGATAACGCGGCGACGATGCTGAAAAAATGCTCGGATGAACAGAAGGAGACGGCCGTCAAGAAGGCCAAGGAATCGGGCGACTCGTCGCTCAGCATCACAGACCCGAACGCGGCCATCTCCATGAGCCAGGGTAGCTTTTCGCTGGCTGTGACGGCATTGGTGGCGGCGGCGCTCGCGAATGCGCAATAAAGCGGCATCAACTCGTTCAAGATATTCGCCGTTTCAGTATACACGCTTGAGAATGCTGTCCGAATCGTCCGAACGAAGGCGACCTCGCACAGCCATACCACAGACTCGTCGTCGCAGTACAGTTTTTTTTATTGTTGCGACGGACGAATGCGCGCGTGTACATGGCTGTGAGTGCTGCATGTGAACGATTTGGACGTGATGAATGAACTGTGTATATCGATCAATGTATTCTGCGTAGCAACAATTTTGCCCACTGTTCCTCTCTTATTTTTTTCTGAGCGGTATCGCCATCACCATCACCATCTCTCGGTTCTTCATGACACTTAGTAAGACCCCACCTCCATTCGCGTGGAAACCGCGTTCATGGTGGATACCTTTCATTTCCGTTTTCAACTGCCAGTAATGCGCTTTGACAGGGGTGATTTGTTCTTTTCTTTTTCGAAGTGCTTGACGGCCTCCATCAATATTCTCGTTCCATGGCATGGCAAGTGTAGGTACATTTGTATGCAAAGTGTGAAGTCATAGTGGCAGACGACTTGCGCTACAGGGAGAACACTTCGACAAGAGCACGTTCGTGCAGCCACCACAGACTCGTGTTGTGTGGGGGATATAACGTGGTGTTTAGAACATGCAGGTGACGGAGATCAGTGAGGTGAACCACATGATCGCCATGATGCGGATGGCGGCATGCATGAGCCCGACGTTCCATGACCGCCACGACTCGGAGGTGGACCGCGTGTACAACTCGTCACCCAAGATGGAAATGCAGCTGCGCGACTCGTGGATTGATCGTGTCGTGTCCATGAAGGCGCCAATGCCAGCGAAGAAAAAGCAACCGACTCCGTTGAAGAACGGACTGTCACTGGGGACGTTTGCGGGTAATAGGTTCATCGGGTCACGGGCAGTGACCGATCGTCTGAATGCTATCGCGCGAAGTGTTGGCGCAGGTCGACGCTCAGGTTTCAGTAAAGCGAGCGAGAAATCTACAGGTAGGGTGTGAATCTTGTGGCGGTCCATAATCAAAAGGCTGGTAAAGCGAATATGATGGTTCTGATACGTTGGTAATATCGTGGTGTGCTGCCTCACTGCAGGAGATAATAGGGGCAAGGAAGCCACAAGTGATACGCGTGCGCCGGAAAATGCATCAGCTAGTGTGTCCGACAAAGCTAGCGCCTTTGTTGGCTTGACATTTGCCAAGGAGAAGATCGAGCCTTTACCATCCACTAGAACGACCTCTTTGCTCGGTCAATTACTGTCAGGTGCAGGAACTTCCGTTGGCGCAAAACCTGCAGTACTGAAGGTTGATGGAGGTGTGGTGCTTCGGTTGACGATCTATTTACCGTCCCAAAAAGAGATGAAGATAGATGTACGTACAGAATATCTCCTCGGTCTGACAGAGATGTCTTGCAAGAGCGGGTCTAACATCTTAATGCACTGCCCTTGTTGGCTGCCCTCCAGCTATATGATGTCTCGACTGTAGAAGATGCAATCAAAGAGCTTTTACGTTTGCATCAAGCCGAAGGACAGCAACCACATCTGTATTATGGTCATCCGGAATGTTACGAGCTTCGTCTCCATGACTGTGATGGACTACCAGATGAAGATTTTCCAGGTAAGTGCGAGTTGCCTTGGCCGCAAAATCCCCAACATTATTCGGATGAAATCACCAGACTAGGTAATATTGACCTTCTCTCGTGGTCGCTCACTGCTTCAACAGCACTGGATCGGTTTCGTAAGATCAAGCAGTTTGGCGACGGCGTCGACCATGAATATTGTCTTTGCGAACGACCAGAAACGTGTCCTCCGGCTGGTGAGAGCGAAAATAGAAGCACGTGTGAAGCATTCATTGCTGTCCTTGGTGTCGCGAGTGTGTAGTAAGCTGACGGACTTTTTGCGGCAACTTTGGTGTTGCCTGAATAGATGATACGTCGGACAGCTATGTTTCTCAACCATTGTCCAAGACGGAATCCATCGTATCGAATTTGAAAGTGAACGGAGCCAACAACAAGACCTTCCTCAAGATCCACATGTCAGTCTTGTGTCACGACTTACGTGAGTCAACTGGGTTTTCCTAGTTCCTTTTCTAAGTATGTGCTGAGCTCTGTAGGCCTAAGGGGGAAGATTATACGGTAGTTGCTGTGGACTACAAGACAACGGGCCAGGATTTGCTCCCAGCACTCTGTAGAAGACACCGACTTCAGCTCTTTCAAGACCAGTACGTACTCAAGATCAGTGAAGCCGATCGAGCTCGCCTAGAACTACCCAGTGATGAAATTGATCTTTTCACAAAGCTACGACCGCTCAATGTGCATGAGGCGACGTTAACTACGAGTACGTGCCACTGTCGAATGCAATACCATCACACACGGTGTACCCATCTTACAGAACTTCCATCCATTTTTGATTGCACAAACTTAGAACACTATGTGGACGCAGCAAAGGTACCGGTCATGATCGCCCCGACTGTCGACGAGCCAGTGGCCTATAGCAACAGATCGCGGCCACCACCAGGAACCTTCATGTTCAATGACATGACAGCTGGAATGTTCAAGGAATGGCAAGTTGAAAAAAAGAACAAGTATGGTACCTGGCAGCACCGCATGCTTGGTATCGACCTCAACAAAATTTACAACAGCAAAGTTGGCATCCACTCCCGCAACACCACCAAAATTGTATGTCGGACTGTTGCAAGCCGATCTTCTTGATATTGCGTGGGTATGGTTGGTCATTAAAGTTTTCACGGATATGTTGTCTTTATCTTTTTGATGGCTCCTTTGCAGCCGGAACGCGCAATATCGTGCATCGAATGGGTTCGCTTTTTGCAAGATCCTTCGGGTTTTCAGATCTACTTCAAGGATCACATTGAGGAAATCATCACGGACTACAAAGCAGACTCGGCGTTTGAGTGTGGTGCGTTCCAATTCCTTGGTTTTTGAACACGATTTATATTCCCGTCTTTGATCGTGAGCCTTAACATGCTGTTTTACTCTTTGGAATTTTGTGGTGGTATGTTCAGCGGAAATCGTGGCCAAATTGAAGTATATTCTTGCTCGTCGACAACAACAATTGCGTGCTTGAAATCCCACATGTAAATTTAGTGGCCACAGAGTTGGTGCAAACTCAGTCCAAAATGACACACGACGATTTCACCAATTAGACAGACTGATTGATCTCCGCGACGTCTCTTTTTCGCAGTGCAACGTATAACGTCGTTTACAATTGGCACTTGTAGTTGCACTTCGAACTGTAAGACTGTCAGACCATTTCTGTCTCGGAATACTTCCAAGTAGAGGTCGGGGGCGAGAATTGGGATGATCAATTGAATATCCTATTGCCACCCCTTTCAGTTTGATTTGGTGAGATTTCTATCTGTTTAGACAGGGCAACAGCTTTCGCATTGCTTCAAATAGAGGGTCGTTTCATTATCCACATCAGTGCAGGAAGGCGGTTCAAACTGACACGGCGGATTAGCGTGGTCATCGTCATCCGGTCTGGAACGCGAGCAGCAGAGCGTCCAGCGCCAGTAGCAGAGGGGAGTGGGCAGCGACGAACGGTGCCTCGAGTGTGTGTGTGTGTGTGTGCCTGCAGACCGCCGCAACGATGCAGTTCACGGAGCTGAGCGAGCTTAACCGCGTAATCGGGCTCATGCGCGATTCGTCGTGCAATAGCCCAACATTCCATGACCGTCACGACTCGGAGGTGGACCGGATCTACAACTCGTCCCCCAAGATGGAGATGCAGCTGCGGAATTCGTGGATTGACCGCATGGCCGCGATGAAGTTGCCTGGCACGCCCAAGAAGGGCGCGCCACCGTCGACGGGCAAGTCGATGATGATGGGTACGCTGGCCGGGAGTATGCTGTCGTCGACGAAAGATGGAGCAGGTAGTTCGGTCATTGCGGGCAAAAACAGAGGCAAGGGAGCAGCAGCGGCATCCATCAAGACGTCGGACAAAGCGAGCAGTACGTACTTGTGGTACTGTCAGTGGTTTTGGTTATCAGCTCACTTCATTTAATTTAATCGGTGATATAGATGGAAAGAAGGAAGATGCCAAGGAAACTGGCGGTGGAACGGAGGATAAGTCGTCTGGTGATGCCGCGAATAAAGCCAAATCCGATGGTTTTGACTTCACGAGGGAAGAAGTTGAGCCCCTCCCCGCGCTGAGTGCGAGCTCCTTGCTTGACCGATTGCTAAACGGAGCTGCGGTGCCGATGGGCCCCAAGACAACGATCTTGGGTGGAGATGGCGGTGCAGTACTTCACTTAACCATTTACTTACCCACACGCAAAGAGATGAAAATGGATGTACGTGTTCATCCGATTGATGACTGAGGTATGATGAACAATTCTCATCTGATTCGCGCGTTATTGGATCCCGATCACAGCTGTATGATGTGTCGACGGTGGAGGAGGCCATCCAGGAGCTTCTGAGAACTCATCAAGCTGAGGGACATCCGCAACATCTATATTATGGTCATCCGGAATGTTACGAACTTCGCCTTCACGATTCGGATGGATACCCAGACGAGGACTTCCCCGGTATGTTGGATATCGCCATATACTGAGATGAAGATTTGCTTGTGTGCATGTGAACAATGCTAAAAATGAAAATTATAATGAACTATAGCTCTGGACCGGTCTCGAAAGATCAAGAACTTTGGCGATGCCGGCGGTCATGAGTATTGTCTCTGTGAACGTCCCGAGGCATGCCCGCCTACAGGAGATGCCATGCCAGGTAAGGATGCAACGAGGGGATCATATTACATACCTGATCCATGTATTATCGCTTATGGGGTGAAATTATCTCGTCTGTTCTACTATTTTTCTCGCAGATTCCGGGAAGCCGGCCTCGGTAGTCAAAACTGAAGCAATCAGTTCGGTTCCGAAAACCCCTGGTGCGAACGACAAAATATTTTTGAAGATCCGATTGTACGTATCAAGGGTGTTTCGAATACTATGCGTCATGCTGCCAACTGCATTTTTTTACGGGGCGTAACGTATATAATTGCGATATTACGATCGCCATGTCTTAGGCCCAAAAATGATGACTACACCGTTGTTGCCGTGGATGGCACAACCACCGGTCAAGATTTGCTCCCAGCCCTTAACAAAAAGCATCGACTACAGCTGTTCCAGGATCAATACGTGCTCAAGATCAGCGAAGCCGATCGTGAACGATTGGACCTTGCCAGCGACGAAATCGACATGTATACAAAGCTGCGCCCACTGAACATTCACGAGGCTACTCTCTCAACAAGTACGTATTGCTGTCAGTTGTTCGCTGTATCCCTAACGAAAATGAGTGTTGAGTTCATGATGTTGCTGCCTTCACTTTTTCTTCACACCCGTAGAGCAATACGCGGATGCGCCTCAGATCCCGGTTACGATCACGCCATCCGTCGAGGAAGTGGTGAATGTTGTCGACAGTAGAACGCGCCCGCCGCCGGAGACCTTTATGTTCAATGACGTAACCGCCGGCATGTTCAAAGAATGGCAAGTGGATAAGAAGAACAAGTACGGCAAGTGGCAGCGTCGTATGTTTGGTGTTGATCTCAACAAGGTCTATAACCGCAAAGTGGGCGAGCGTGTCATCAAATCGCGAAACACGACCAAAGTGGTGCGTTCTATATTGCGTCAAAGCATCGGTTGATGGTATGTATTGTGGTGACAATGAATTGCTTACGAGTTTTACGCATGTAGGCTGAGCGACCCATGTCCAGTATCGAGGCGGTGCGCTTCATGCAGGATCCATCTGGATTCCAGATACACTTCAAGGACAGTATCGAAGAGATTGTCACAGACTACACTGCGGAATCCCCCTATGAATGCGGTGCGTGTTGGTTGAATTCTGCTTGCCTGGGCATTATGCGTTCCACGAAATGGTGTTCTTATTTTTCAATCGCATCTCTGTGCGATGATGTCTTCCAGCTGAAATCGTAGCCAAGCTCAAGTACATCCTGTCGCGCCGAAAGCAGTAATGCGCCCACCCATAACAGTTTGTGTCGTAATCCATCTCCGTTCCATCGCACGATCGCCTTCAAGCACGTGCGACTCGTGATAGCCATTTTTTGTGATCAGACGTGCTGGTATCAAAACAAGAATGTACGCGTGTCGTGTTTTACAACGATTCTTTACGCAGTTATAGGAAGCACCACACAACATAACCAATCGATAACGTGAAGAGATGGAAGTTCTTGCAATTTTGCACGTCTCAAATTATTACCCTGATCTAAGACCATCCCCATGGCTAACAACCGATTCGTACAACCGCTTGGCATTCGCCCTGTCAGCTGAAGTTTCCTAGCAGTGTCAAAAAAACACTTGCTTGGATACGAAGAACCAACGGCGATCGCTTGTCTCAGCGTCCACCACACGTCTAACCAAAGACCATCCGCAGGCAACATGATACCACGAGTGTAACGTAGCTCCAATCTGGAAGAAGGACTGACCCTGCTTACACCTTGAAGCCACGGCTCTTTCGGCGACCACGGGCGCGTTCGAACTTGCGGCCCTTCGAGCGCACATACGGCTTGACACCGCTGTGGGTGTGCACCGACTCGAGGGTCGACTGGTGACCGAAGTGCTTGTACACCTCACGGGCCGTGCGGCGGCCACGGAGAAGCACCGTGTTGCCACCCTTGGGGGCACGCAGAGCAAGCTGGTCGAACGTCATGCACTCACCACCGGCCTTGGTGATGCGAGCACGCGCGGTCTCGGTGAACGAGAGCGCGGCGATCGAGAGCTTCGGCACGTCAAAGAGACGAATGTCATCCGTGACGGGGCCAACCACGACGGCGATCTTGCCCTCGTGCTTCTTCATGTAGCGAGCGACACGAGCAATCGACATCGGGGCCTGGTTGGTGTTGCTCTGATACAGACGCTTCAACACGATGCTGTTGAACTTGGCATCCGTACGGCGCGACAAAAAGCGGTACAGCTGTGTTGCGTATTCCATCAGAATTCCCGGGGGAACAGAGCGTCAGACAAGATTCCTACACGCTTCGTGATGTAAGCCCAAGCATATAGCGTAACGAAGCAGGTGGTGGTAAACGTACGCGAACGAGGAGGTTCAAGTACACATTCTTGGACTTGGGCGCCGTGCGGTTCTTCTTACCGACGACCTTGCCACCGGCAATGAGATCGATACCCTGTAATCAACCAAGTAGAACACCAGTTAGCAATCGGATCGTTCAGTAGGCAATGCGGCATTGCTGAATCGTTGCTGTCTAGTGGGTAGGAGTAGGATGAAGCGGAAGCGGAGCGGATAGTTGAAAGTATCACGGAGCCGACGACGACAGAGAGAGGAATGAGAGCTGGCCGCTGCACGGGGAAATGAAATGGTGACAGCTCGCTACGCTCATGATGCGTGTCTGGCTGGAATCTATGCCGTAGTGGGCGGTTGTTCGTATCCGTACGTGCACCGCAAATCTGAATGATATGTGTCATGGGCCGAGTGCGTCAAATGGTTCTTCTCGGTTGACCGGCATCGTATTCTCCAGCAGCATTGTAGTGTCTGTCCATCGCGAATGCCTAGTCGTTGTAGGGCTGCCACTCGATTCCTTAGCCAACCCGTTGCATGTAGCCAAGCTGCTCATTCCTTTCTCCATCATCATGTCTGCATCGCCAAGCACCAATCACCAGTAGTCGCCTCCTCGAAACGCCAGCTCCTTCCAGCATCCATCCATCCAGGTGAACTCCACAGACCCGCGCTAAAGACGCCCCCGCTCACGCGGCGCGAACCCATCGGCGAGCCCATCACTATCCCTCGTCACCCCCCATCGAGTATTTTCGCCCAACGTACCATGTTGTCTTACAATTGATGGAGACGTAGCTGCAAGCGGACTGGGTTTTCGCAGGCTCGCCGTCAACCTTTTGCTCGCTATGGGCTCGCCCAATGGTGGTCGGTGGTTGGTTCCGAGGACCCCATGGTTGGTGGCCACCCACTCAAGCGCTTAAAACAGGGCGCGTCGCCACACCAGTGCCACACCATTCTGAATTCTGACCAACAAGCACGCTGAAAATCGGGTTTAGCGAGACCTTGTGGACGACGGCGCGGGTAGGGGACAAAAACTAACCGATAGGAACACGGGTAGAGAGTACCCAACCAGTTGTTACACTCCCTGAGCAACCTGCGTGTGTTAAGGTGGACCACGTGAATCCGTGTGTTTGTGAACACAAATCCAGGCATCCCATTCGCCGGGTATTGGCGAATAAAAACGCCAACAATCGGCTCATGGCACGCGCTCGCCAAACGCCAAACGCCATCAATTCGCTTTGATTCTTGACACGCATCATGGTGGTCACGAACACGATGGAGATCCCGCTCACGTACGTTAGCCAGCAACACGCGTTTTTGCTGCATGGAGGCACCTATGGATCCGGGGAATCCACACGCATGCTGACGTATTGGTGGTGATGATGGTGTAATTGTGTATCGGTGGGGTGGGGTGCAGTCAAAAGCTGGTGCCGCTCTCCGAATTGCCACCGGCGATCGCTAGCGAGTTCCCGATCGTGGTGGAACGGCAGCGCGATATCGACATCACTGGTCTGCAGGAGCGCATCCACGCAGGCGGAGAGGAGCTCTGGGAGCCAGCACATCAGAAGGAGAACGTGCCGATTCAACGCGCGGGCCACGATCGCTGGGGCATTGGCAAGGTCGTGTTCATCTTCTGCGACGACTACATCAACACGGTGTACGAGTTCCCGTGGTTTGCACAATGGAAGAAAGAGTTGGAAGCAGTGTTCAAGCAAGTCGGGATCCCTGTGGACCGGGTACGTCGCCTACAGCGCTGGTAGATGGCTTCTTTCTTTGGAGGTTGCTATCATTGCCGACGAAGCTTTGCTATTGAACGAGGAGCAACGACATTGACCAGTTATTTTATTGGCTTTCAATCGTTTCCGTGGATCACGAATTGGCTCGGTAGGTGATTCGCTGCATCTTCGCGCGCATGCCGGCTGGGTCGGTTGTCCCAGTGCACCACGACACTGGCGCGTGGGTCTGCAAGTCGCACCGCATGCACATCCCCATCTTCACGGACCCAGCCATCGACTTTTCGGTACGCCATTATGAGTATACCATTCAGTTGTCGCTGCCGGGGCATTGCCATGTCTGAGTCTGAGTCTGTCGTTCTCATTGCATTTGGTTATCTACTGTACCGTATGCATGTCATGGGTATTATGTGTAGGTTGGTATCAATACCGAGTCTATGGAGCGGCAGGCGTTTGAGCAGGGCTGTCTCTACGAGCTCAACAATGCCAGCAAGCACTGCGTGACCAACCACTGGGACCAGCCACGTGTGCACCTCATTTTTGACTACGTGGAGCCTTCGTACCCGTTGACACGCATGCTACTAACGCCCGACATGGTGCTGCATCAAACCAGACGCACACTTGACCTGTCCACGGATGCTGGCAGCCGGCCCGCGCCATCGTTCATGGTCATTGGCGTGCAAAAGGCCGGTACGACGTCACTCTACGACTACATCACGCAGCACGACCTGGTGGCCCCGGCGCGGCGCAAGGAGACGCACTACTTTGACTGGCGTTGGAATGGCGCCCTGCCCACCATGTACTCGCCCGAGGGCGCGGCACAGCACCACGCGTACTACCTCAACTTTTTCGAAAAGGACCTACTCCACAAGTGTCCGTCTGTTCTCACGGGTGAGGCCACGCCCAGCTACTTATTGGGTGGTTCCCGTGTGGTGCAGCGCATGCAACACGTGATTCCGCATTGCCGCAAGATCCTCGTGATCCTTCGTGACCCCGTGGATCGCGCGTATTCGCAGTACTGCATGACGGCGGATCCGGAGGGGAATGCCGCGCAGCTCAAGAACCGAGGCCATCACCATTTGGGGGGCAAGTCCTTTGAGCAAGTGGTGGAACAGGAAATCCAGGAGCTGCGTGCATTGGGGGTGCATGCCGACATGTCGGCGAAGGACTTTGATGCCAAGGTGTTGAGCGAAACGGTGGCGTGTGAGCACGGAGGGCACTCGTTTGTGGCACGTGGGCTCTACGCGCTTCAGCTGCAGCTTTGGCTTGATGCGTATGGTCGTGACGACGTTATGGTGCTGTCCCTGGAGGATGATTTGAAGAACCCGAAGAAGTCCCCGTCCG
The DNA here is from genome assembly GCA_023336285.1 of Pythium grandisporangium. Classification (NCBI taxonomy): domain Eukaryota; phylum Oomycota; class Peronosporomycetes; order Pythiales; family Pythiaceae; genus Pythium; species Pythium grandisporangium. Next base: position 12,183 of record JAADWT010000106.1, read on the forward strand.
AGGTGGTGGAGGAAGTGGAAACGGTTGTGCAGAATAGGCTGCAGCACACAATGGACAACGTGTATGAATTCCTTGGGCTCCCACCGCATCGCGTGGAGGATAGCTCGGCCAAGAACACGCGCAAGTACGAGCCGCTATCCCCCAAGACTCGCGCCACGCTCGAGGCGTTCTACGCACCATTTAACGCGAAATTGGATGAACTTCTGGACAGCAAGTTTGCATGGAGCGCATAAGCAAGTAGGGCAACGAGCTTTTCAAATCTCTTGGGGATTTTGTTACTGCAGGTCGATCATTGGTAATGCGGTCAAGCGAGCAAGAAAAGGGAGACATGTATAGAGAGAAGGAGGAAGAAGAAGCAAACGAAGGTGCGCTATCGAATATATACTGCAAAGGTTTTGCATAGATTAAACGATTTGTTGCGTCGTAGTGCGTGTAATTATTAGCCAGACAGCCTCTTGGATCCGAAAAGGATCTCGGTCTCGTTCCGCTCCTTGCACATCTGCTTCTTCGCGTCTCGCTCCAGTTGGTCTGCCATGTGGCGCCCTGCACGCTCCGCCGCCGCTACATGCTTGGCTTCGCATTGGCACAAGAAAAGCAGCTGCTGCAGCTCGTGCACGCGTCGCCGCTCGTGCTCGTAGTCGCCGCTAGCAACCATGGCGTCGTATTTGCACTGCCATTCGCATCGATCCTGCTCCAGTTTGTCAATGGTGGCTCGACGCTTGACAAGCTTCTGTTGCAGGTACTCACAGAGTGCGGCGGAGGAAGACTTTGATGATGGGAGCCGGGCCTGACCTGCTGAGGGTACGTCGTCCGATATATGCTGTCCTGTCAACTTCTCTTTGAGCAGAGTAACAGCGATTCGCAATTGCGTGAGTTGCTGCTGTGCACTGTAGATCGCGGCTTGCTCTTCATCCTCGGCTGTGATCTCAACACAGAGACGCATGGCCTGCTTCTTGAGTTGCAACCCTGTCGCGGACGATGGCGCTGACGTAGATGCCCCCACTATGGCTGCGGCAAGTGCTGGCGTGGCTGCAAGCTTGCGATGGAATGCTCGGGCGGACTGGACGCGCTGCCACTGGCGATGGCACTCGACCACCTCCATTTCTGTGTCATTTTCTTGTTGGGTTAGTGTCAGAAGGCGTTGCTCCACCGCCTCACTCTCGTGCTGCATATCTGCGGCTTCTTGATACAACTTCTTCCACTCGCGACGGTTCTTATCCTGTGCAGATGGATAAGATGTACCATCATCATCATCGGTATTGTTGCGATCCTCTTCATCACAGCTGACAAATTTGCCAATAGCGTGACTACTGGTATGTCCACGGGCTCCAACGGGAACTGGTTGCAAAGTTTTCGCTCGGCGCACTGCATTGCGCAGGCAGTCTCGCACATGGGTATCCTTTTTGTTCATCAGCGACACGCGATTTAAACTCGACTTGATCTGGAACACGCGCGCCTTCCACTCAGAGAGCTGTTCCTGCAGCATCGCGACAGTTTGCACAAGCTCGTGCTGTTTATGATACGTCGTTTGTGCGCGTTGCGCAATAAAATCCTTCTCGCGCTGTCGTTCCAGGCGCTGGTTAGCGACATACGCCTTGTCAGTGAGCGAGTCAAACGCGAGAAAATCAGAATTGTTGGATTTTGTTTTCGCGTCCGCGAAATCTGCGTGATAACGTGATGAACCACCACCACCACGAGTAATGGCTGTGCGACGTTTCTCCATGGCTGAATTTTCCTGTTTGACCTGTTCGTGGAAGCGGCCACGGTTAATCGCAGAGGTCGCCTTGATCCCATCCATTTTGGCGGCCCCACGTGGAAGTGCTCGCATGACAGACTTGGCTTCGCTTCGTGGGGCCAGCGCTGATCGCTTAAGCTTGCGTTGTTGAGCGACGCGCTTGGCCATCGCCTCGTTTTCGCGATCAATTTTACGTTCCTGTCGGCGACGGTTGATCGCACTACTGCTTTCATGCCGAGACAACAGTGGTGTTTGTTTGCCTTCAGGTTGCTTGCAGGCCCGGTTGTTTCGCTTTGAAATAGAGGAAGAGGAGTCTGGCATACGCGCAGTGGATGGCAGGTGTGTAGTTTCCCTTGATCGAGCTGTGGATGACACAGACAATGGTGACCTTCGCATCCCGGTAGACCTTGATCCAGGCTGTGGCATTTCTTCAGCGTCGGTCCGACTACGAGACGATGGCATTCGTTGTCGAATGAATGGCACCTCAATAGGTTCAAATCGAAACGAGACTACGATTTCGGCATCCCGTCCGATGGATCGCCCCTGCCGCGATTCAAGTGGCAAGGACAACGTGTTTTGGAGCGGCGCGTGTGTCGCCAGCATCAAGATGTCTCGCATCACGTGAGCAAGTTGGATGCTTGCTTGCCCAATAAACTCATTCCCATGGCGTCCCGAGGCATCCTCGCTAGCGTAGACACTGAAGAGCAACCCACCCTTGAGTTGCAGCCACGCTGGAAGCTGTGTCGGACCCGTCGTAGGAGGCGCGACCTCTAATTGGAACATGCCATCTTCTTGCTGTTCATTAGCATAGTCTTCTGAATTTTCAAGATGGTTCCAAACGGGATCACCGAATTCGGGCGACGTGCTGGCTTCCACACGACGAGTCATCGCGAGGACTTGCTTGCAGCGCAACATCATCATGGCGTGGCTGTTGTTGTTACTGCTGCCCAGGTGGTAGTTACCCGTGCCCATAGCTTCCACAAACGCGATGCGCGTGAATACAAATACAGAGTCCTCCGTCTTGGATCGGAGTGGCAGATCGTTGGTACGCAGGACGAGTCCTCGGAGGATACCGCGTTGTGGCTGCCGCACGCGAGCCGATCGCTGCATGTCTAGTTCATTGTGACCTACATCGACTTTCTCAAACGTGTCTGGTGTCTCCGTTAATGCGACGGATCGGGTATCATCATCGTCGTCATCCGCGTCCTCCCCAGATCCATCTCCGGGATGGCTATCGTGAGCAGTAACTGCTCCCGACGATTCACCAGAACTCAGTTGTCTGGCACTTAAGTCGATTGGTTTGGGGTACGACGGTGCCACTGGTGATCCAGACTTGTCGTCACTACTCGAGCCACCCGACCCTTGCCCCTGATCATCACCACCCTCTAGTGTCTCTGTCGGGTTTGATGTATTGGTCACACCCTGTTCTTCGTCATCGGATAGTGATAGGTAGCGGTACGTGGCATTCTCCTTTTGTGCGTTGCCAGCGCTCTCACCTGATTGAGAGTTCTCCTGCTCGTCGTCCTTCCCGTCTTCCTCTCCGTCATCTTCCTGGCTTTCTTCACTGTCACTCTCCTGCTGCCCATCAAAGCGATAGCTTTCCGTGAGCGCTTCCCATCGCTCATCGCCATCGTCGTAGACCACGTAATAGCCTTGCGCAGCGTCAAACTCCTGTACAATGCCAGTGAACCACGCAGTTTCATCCACCCAATACACATGGATACGCTGTCCAACACGTCTGGCTGACATGACAAGCTCCAGAGCTTTCCCTGCACACCATCACTACTGTCTGCATTGCCGTTAGCCCGCACCTGTGACCTTTCAAGATCACAACCGCTATGGCAGTAAGCGGTTAATGTCCGTGCTAAACTAAGACGGTAGCCATTGTGTTTCTTACCACGACTGTGACTCTGATTCCCTACCTCTCATGCACACAATGTGTGGTTAGTGCACACCCTCGACAGCGATCTGAGTACATGAGGTCTTGACCAATGCGGGGGCATCCTATTCTTGGTCACGACCCTAAGGGACTGATTTCCGATATGAGGCTGTTGGATGCCATAGCGATCAGAATGGAGGTCATGCCCATATAGATACGAGCACAAGTTGGCAGGCATTATACCTGCCAAGATGGGTCGTTCACTCACTCACTCACTCACTCACTCACTCACTCACTCACTCACTCACTCACTCACTCGCTCACTCACTCACACCCTCTCTCTGTTGAGAATCTTGAACCATTTGTCCGAGTTACATACATGTCCCTCGGATAAGAGTGGAGAGTGAAGAAGGAAGGGGGTTGAACTTGAGTTCACCGCCAAGATTTGGCGTCTTTGGATGCGGTCCTCGCGATCTGGTCATCACCAGGCGTGGCCAAGCAAAAGGCTTGACTCTCAATGTGACCTACTCACACAGATCCGTAGCTCTGTGAGGTGGTCATGGCGTCGTCACCAGAGCTGCCGGCGCTTTTGGCAAAGCCACCACCTCACTTTTGGTTTTGCGAATTCTCACAAAAAGCTTAGGTCGCTGTGCACGTCAATCGCTTTTTTGCTCACCCAGCAGCCAGGAAAGCGGCAGTCGTTGCCTTCAGAGGGTGGTGTGCGTGTGCGTGTGTGGTAGTACTCTCGCCTCTTTGCTTGGCGTCTCAAGAAGGAAACCCCAAGGACTGACCACATCTACACTACACACACCAGCTTGCTTTGCTCATTCGACAGTCGAGGAAGAAGATCAACAACAAGCAGAAGCAAGCCCTCACACCGTACCAATCCCTCGCCCATCATGGACTTCTCGCAGCGCCTCAAGGACCTGGTCATGCCGCCGTCGGCGCCCATGGTTCGACCCAGTAACGCGCAGACCGTTGGGGCCGTGACCATGATGCCCATGGCCGCTCACCACCCCAGCGCCCCCCTGGGCATCAAGCCCCCCGTCGTCGACGTGGTGATTGATCTGCCCGAGCGCAAGGGTGTGCGTCGTGCGCCCATCAATGAAGCCGCCGTGGAGCCCGGTGACTTGATGTCCATGGCCCACGTACGCGTGCCCAAGAACCCGCAGACGCGGGCCATGATCACCAAGGCGCTCAAGAGCCACTACCTCTTCAGTGCGCTGGACGCGACCGAGATGGACGAGATGATTGACGTCATGGCCATGGTCACCGTGCAGGCCGGTGAAAGCGTGATCGCGCAGGGCACGGCGGGCAACTGCTTTTACGTGCTGGAAAGTGGTGCCTGTGACATCCTCGTGGAGGGGCAGCTCGTGGGCAAGTACGCGAACGGGGACGCGTTTGGCGAGCTGGCATTGCTCTACAACTGCCCTCGCGCGGCCACGATCCGCGCCACGACCGGATGCATCCTCTGGAGTGTGGAACGCACGATGTTTCGCAAGATCATGGCCAGCACGGCATCGGCCACGCAACTGGCGCGCGTCAATTTCCTCAAGAACGTGGAGCTCCTGCAGCGCCTGAGCAGTAACCACCTGCAAAAAGTGGCGGCCGCGCTCAAGCTGCAGCGTTTCAACGATGGCGAGTACATTATCCGACAGGGGGAGGAAGGCAACACGTTCTATATCATCGTCGAAGGAAAGGTGCGCTGCACGTCGCGGGGTATGGGCGCCGATGCCTCGGAGAAGGACCTCATGATGCTGCAGCGTGGCAATTACTTTGGTGAAATGGCGCTCATGCTGAACGAGCCGCGCCAGGCCAACTGTATCGCCGCGGGCAATGTGGACTGCTACGTCATGGACCGGGCGCAGTTCACTACGCTCCTGGGTCCACTGCGCGCACTGATTGACCGGCAGATGCGCATCCGCGTGCTGCGCAGCGTACCCCTGCTGGCCTCACTCAAGGATGACGAGCTGGATATTCTCGCACATGCCCTGAACGTGGTCTCGTTCGAGGACAACGCAGCCATCATCCGCGAGGGGGATTCCGGAGACACATTCTTCATGATTTCGGATGGCAAGGTCAGCGTGCGCAAGGCTGGGTTCGAGCTCATGCAACTGCGATCGGGTGAGTTCTTTGGTGAGCGCGCCTTGCTCGCGAATGAGCCACGCGCCGCGGACTGTGTCGCCATTGGCCGTGTCGAGTGCCTCACGCTGCAGCGCGCCGCATTCGAGAACCTGCTGGGTAAGCTGGACCATATCATGCAGCGTGAGATGCAACGCCAGCAACTCGTGCAACAGGCAGCGATGGGTGCCAGCCATCCCGTGAGCAGGATGCCCCAGCAAAAGCAATTCCTCTTCAAGGACCTGGAAAAGATCCGCACCATTGGTGCGGGCACGTTTGGACGTGTCGTGCTGGTGCGCCATCGCCCCAGCAACCAGGCATTTGCGCTGAAATGCATGCAAAAGGCCAACGTGGTCGAGGCGCATCAGCAAAAAAATGTCGTGTACGAGAAGGGTATCATCTCCGAGTGCAACCACCCGTTCATTCTCAAGCTGCACGAAACATACTCGGATGCGAACCAGTTGTACATGCTCTTTGAGCTTGTGCAGGGTGGTGAGTTGTGGTCCCTGCTCTACGAGAAGGCCTTCAAGGTGCCCAAGGGTGTGTGTGGCGCGTTTGATCTACCCGTGGCGCGCTTCTACGCCGCCAACGTGGTCGAGGCGCTGCAGTACCTGCAGAAGATGCAGGTCGCGTACCGTGACTTGAAGCCCGAGAACCTCGTGATTGACGCCGCGGGTTACTTGAAAGTGGTGGACTTTGGCTTTGCCAAACACGTGCCGTACCACAAGAACGGCACGCTGCAGGACCGATCGTTCACCCTCTGCGGCACGCCCGAGTACCTCGCGCCGGAGCTTGTCCTCAACAAGGGGCACGGCAAGGCTGTCGATCACTGGGCACTGGGCTGCCTCCTCTACGAGTTGATCGCTGGTCGCACGCCGTTTCAGCACAATGACCAGAACAAGCTCTTTGAAAAAATCCTCCAGGGCCGACAGTATATCAAGTTCTCACCGCGCTTTGACCCGGATGCCAAGGACCTCATCCTGAAGTTGTTGGAGCCCAACCCAGCGCTTCGGATTGGCTCACTTGCCGGTGGTATGCACGATGTAGTCACGCATCCGTTTTTTTCGAACGCCAAGTTTGACTGGCACGCACTGACCACCAAGACGATCAAGGCACCGTTCGTGCCGCAGATCAAGGACCCATTTGATGCTGGCAACTTTGACGCCTACCCAGAAGAGGCCAACGTGCGCGCCTTCCACGGCACGGACATCTTTGAAGGCTTCTAGATCCAGTGCCTGGCCACAAAAACGGATTTGCATTCTGCATAACTTAAGCGAAATAATAACTTCTGTACGCACTGTGGGTAGTGTCCTCTTTTATTACTATCGGTGTCCACCTCGGCTCTCTCTCTTTAACCTTGGAACTAGGATAGTATCGTTAGTTGTAGCCGAGAACACGTTCTCGTAGGTCAAGGACCCGCTTGCTATGTTTGCAATACTCTCGTGGGAACAACTTGTCTTTGAACGCGGTCACCGCCAATGGGGTCTTACCATCGTCGTTTTCCGGCTCCTAGTGCGCAAGCAAGCGGGATATACCAGTAAGCGTCTTCATACGCATTGTCGTAATGGGAGGCTACATACCGTGTTGTCCATTGCGTCTTCAATAAGTGAAGACACGCTAGCCTGTGAAAAGCACACGATCAGAGGCAAGAGCCACGAACAAGGCGCCATACTACCCATGGGCACATACATTGCAAAACGCATAGCTGTAGTGTAGTGCCGTATTCCCTCGGGAGTCTCGATGCTCTAAATCTTGCTGAGTGCTGCCGTTGAGAAGAACACCTATCAACTCATCCTGGAGCGAAAATACGCGAGGGTTATTGGTAGTTAATTCAGCTGCAGCATGATTAGGCACACAACCTTCGTACATCATTGACGCAAGCCGCGAGCATCAGTGGTGTAATCCCCCACTTGTCTCCTGAGTAGGCGGCGCATGAGTTAAGGACACTCGCTGCTGGTTGTGAGGAAGGAAGGAGCATGGAAGGATACGAATGGCACTATAAAGGATATCGAAACCCTTGCTCCACGTTTCAGGAGGAACAAGATTATTTGCACGAAACGTTTTGTCGCCTCGTTTCCTTGGTTTTCTTTCCACGAAGGTGCTTTCCGTCGTGATAGCGGTCCAGAAGGAGCGGACCGAGATTTGACAATGTCCCAGTATCCTTGAGCCTAAGCATATATACACACACATAATGAAGTGTAGACATGTGAGATGTTTGAGATTTACCGATACTCGCGATCCTTCCTTACCACCAAGTGTAGTGCTGTTCGTTCTGATTCAAACGTCTTGTCATCCACATCGAGAAATTCTGGATACTGTGCTTTATCGGTCAATTCACACGAGTGGTTCTTGATACAAAGCTGCACCGTTTTGATGCTTCCTTCGTAGCACGCATTCCAAAGATTCTACCAGGAATTTGTATGTGTCAACAACATTCAATCAGAGGCCAATTCATCACACCTGACAATATTGACGGTCAAGAACACCTGCATAGCCCGTGTAACTTCGGTCTTTGCTGTCACTGCATTGGGTATTCGGCCACGATTATCTTTCATACGCGCCCATAACATGGATTCCGCGTCCCAGCGACACAAGAAGCGAACCATTTCGATCCGACCGTGTGAAGCTAATTGAGTTGAAGCATGTCGTTAGACAAGACAAAATATGATCATACGCACCCATCTTTATCGATAGGCATTACCTGCTAGATGAAGAGCATTTCCGCCAAGGTGATCCTTGACGTCTCGTTTGCAGCCAGCCTCGAGTAGACATCTGACGACTGGAATATTTCCAGCGCGCGCAGCCACAAGAAAGGGTGTGCATTTGTCGTCGTCTTCTGCGTCCAGTTTAGCTCCATGCTTTAGCAGCAGTAGAGTGAAACCAGCTTTGTCCGGATTTCGACGACGAAAACAATTTTGCCCATCCACGACTTCAGCGACAATATGCAGTGGTGTCCTTCCTTGAAGAGTACGAGCGTTAACATAGGCGCGGTTTTCAATAAGATGATCTGCAATCTCTATATGCTGTGACGTCGCGCCTGCGGCACAGTGCTGTGGGGGTATGTGAGCAGTCAGCTGCATAGATGAAAGTAATCTTAGGATAAAAGGTAAGCGCACATACATGGAGTGATGTCCAACCGTCAGCATCTCGTGCATTAACGTCTGCGCCATTCTTGACTATCATCTCTGCCGATGCAGTCGATCCAGCAATTGCTGACTTGTGCAGCGCAGAATGTAGTTTCCGACCCATGCTAAAGGTCACGGAGCTTTTCATGCTCGCTAAGAAGTACACACTGAGTGCAAACTCGCTATGTTCTTCGGTCGCGTCAACCTGGTGGTTGTTCTTCGATCTTGCTGTTTCTGACGCTTTTATCATTCGATATAGAGAACTCTGCACTTGCGGTGATGTATTCAAGTCAAGTAGCTCTTCAACATCCGTTTTCTCCATGCCATTGCAGATGCCAAGTGAAAAGAAGAATTTCATTGCAGCCAAATTGCTATTGATCACTGCATAATGAAGTGGCGTCCGGCCGAATTGATCTTTGCGGAATGCAAACAAATTGTCAGAGATTTACGAAACCTTTGAGCAACTGAACAAACACGTACCTCGACTGGATAGGATACATGTATCAGACTGAATCGCTTTCAGCAGCGCATTATCAACATAATCGAACCACAATTCTTGTTTCACTGCCACCTGGACACAATATTTGTAGTTAGCATCGCCGAAACATCCGCAATACTCCGAGTCGTGTTGCAGAGCTTCATATCCGTACGTAGTGGAGAAATGATCGACCATGACTATCCACTAGCCCACACGCGGTATTGTATGAATCGAATTTTAATTGTTCCATTTCGGCGCGAAGTTCGTTCACTCGTGGTGCATCCGAGTGGTGAAGGTCATTGCATTGTGCTTCACTCCGTCTGGGTAAATACATGTAGTGTGGTAAGCATTCGCGGTACTGGCGATACCCAACCAGCTTGATCGACGTACTGTCTCAAGCGTTGCTGCTTTGCTCGAACCATATCGATCGCGTCGAATATATATCGATCGAAATATGAGCTCACAAAACCAAATACGATACTCTGGACTCTTACAGAACTAGAAAGCGCTGCGTAGTGATATGGCGAACGACCATCGCTATCCTTGGTTTGTTCAAGCTCAGCCGGCGAAACTTCCCCCGCAAGCAGCGCAAGGTATTCAATGTCTTTCTTTACAATTGCACGGAGCAACTCGTCTTCCACTAGCTTTGGCAAGAATATCTTCTTCGGTTCAGCTCTATCGCAATACCCATCCAATAACAATGGAAAGCATAACACATAAGTCGTGTGCATTCACATCAATCTCACATTCGTGCCCTTATTTCTTACCTTTGCCGAACAAAGCATTGAACTTGAGCATCGTCGTAGAGATCATCTTCGCTGACGAGCCTGTACAACTGAGAAGTATGATACGCTTTCACATCGCTGTCGTTGGGCTCTTCCTCGCGAGGATTTGCGTTGCACCCAACCTTATCTTCCGGGTCTATCGAAAGACAGCTACCTCCATCACCAGCAGCGACCAGTTTCGACTGAGAAGTATCTGCGGGGGATGAAGGACTTGTATCACCGCCGTCCTTCTCACCACGAGCGTCCTTATTAACAGAATCACCACCCGTAGTGTCATGACCAGTGATACGCGCACCCTGATCATCAGTCACGACTTGGTGGTTGTCCTCTTTTGCGTCAGATCGCGGTTCCTCGTCGGGTATACCGCTCTCATTCTTTACGGCGGGCAGTCCAGTATCTTGTGTGGTGTCCAGATTATCAACAGATCCACGAATATGCTTTGGTGATTTCACTTTAAAGGCCCTTGATTTGCTAGGAGACCGCTCTTTACGTGGAATGCTTGCATGTTTCCCTGTGGTTAAATTCCTGTCCTCATGTACATCGTCGTCCTTGCTCGCACTCATAGAGATTACATCCACAGGCGAAAGGCGAGCGTCACTATTCATGTGGGTCTTCGGCAAGTCCGTCAACGGATTAAGCGGGTTCATCCGCGGTGAGATGTTGGCTGTTCGCAGGACAACCAACCTCGCAGGCAAGTCCGTGGTAACCTCAGTAGATAAAGGACCTTCTTCGGAATATCTCTTCGCGTGAGACATCTCATCCAGCCCTCTCAGTGGTGTACAACGTCTTGGGTTACCGATGGAGTTCATCCATCCGGCACGTCTGAGCTTATCCGAATGTGGCCAATGCCACGAGACTCCAAAGCAAAAATGAAAAGACGGGCGTCCGTAGAGGGGCGGCGGTTAGAATGGTGGCGCCCACTCCAGCACTTTTGAATTAGTGGAGAATTTTAGCGTGATCCGTATCCGTGAAGAGGCGTTCATCACAAATGAAGAAGCACGCCGGTGGTATGGCGCGCGCCAAGATCAAGAGCCACGACGTGAAGGCGAACGCCACGAATCGGCCAGACAATGGGGGCAGTCGGGCAGGCAGGGATGCAAGTGGTAGTGGTGGTGGTGAGGAAGACGATAATGACGGACAAGTCCTCGTGCATCAGTTCACGCGCGACTTGCAGGCCGTGGTGCGGCAGGTGAAGGAGAGAAAATACGCGGACAAGGGTGTCACAGCGAATGGTGACGTGTGTCTTGCAGAGTTGCCAGTGGTGGCATGCTATGGCGCCCTGGGCCAGCGCTTGCTCACGTTGGTGCACAAACTGATGCGAGCCACAGAGGAACTAGCGGTTTACAAGAAGGAGCAATTACTGATCACGTTTGGGGACAAGTTCATGGCACTGCATGAATACAAAGCGGCACGTGTGTTTTTCTACCAGACACTCGTCGATTCACGTCAGGATTCCCACCTGCCGTTGGATAATCCGTCCGCGAGCGAGATGTACGTGCGTGCCATCTTTGGAGCGGCAATGTGTCGATTACACTTGGCAAGAAGCAATGATGAATTTGTTCGTATGCCTGGCACCTTGGAGATAATCGTGGCCGTGTTGAAGGAGCTGCAACAAGGGATGGAGATGGCATTAATGATGGAGCGCACCCACCCGCACCGGTTTGCGTGGTTGATCTTGAACGGCACCGTGCTCGTGTATTCGATCGCGCGACCACTGCAAACCCTGGGCTTTGAGAGGGAAGGGCTCCCGTATTTGAAATGGTGCATCTTGGCTTTGGAAGCCAATGTGACGCTGAGCACCACAAAGTACGTGCTTTGGAGGACACAGATTTATGTGTCGATTTGCGAGAGCTATGAGGCGCTAGCTCGGAAACGACCAAAGTATGCAACGAAACACTTTGTTTCGGCGGTGGCGTGCGCTCAGCATGCACAAAGTGCTGTAACTCGGTTGAGAAAAGAGGAGGAACTGGATCTTCCGGTACCAAAAGCTACGAATGTCACGTTACGCCATGCTGAGGTGACCCTAACACTACTGGCTGCCCGGATAAAGCAGCTGTCCAGCGGACAAGACATCTCCCGAGAATCACTGAGTGCACTGGTATCGGATGATAGAGCTCGCATTCGCTTCGCTGTCGATGCACTGGAAAAGGAATGCCAACTTTCCGGGCAGCCTGAGCGCGCAAGAACTCTTCTCGAGGGGATAATTGATTTAGTGAGGCCTATCGTGACTCCGCTTGCTGACGCGGAATCGATTACTCCAGAGAACATCGCGACGGTCAATGCTCAGCTTCCTCTCACGTTTCACATGTCTCTAATCCGCCAAAGCTATCTCCTCAAGCACCACACCGACGCTACCACGTTGATTACCACCGCAAGGACACGTTGTGCCCGATGTGATGAGCCTTTGTTCTTTCAAGCGGAGGTCAATTTAGAGCTAAACTTGTACGAGACTCTTGTTGAATGGGACAAGTGTGACATCGGCAGCCTTCCACAAGAAGAAGTGATCTCTCTCCCCTTGATTGGGAAGACACTCCCGTACGAAAAGACCAGGAAGGTGGCAAGCGCATTGTCTGCCTTTATCTACCATTCTGCTGAACCGACAAATCGTGCCGTACGTAATCTATTGGCATCAGTCGCTTTACGACTCTGGAAAGAATGCGGCCGTTTGTTAGTGAACGAGTTGGACGCTGCTGAATCGACTCAACGAACCGACAAGCTATTGAACTCGACGATTACAATCCTTCAAGTCATCCACCTTACGTTGGGAAACGTTGACGTTGATGATCCCATTCTTTTTACCACCATCGGCATAAGACTGTGTATTTTCCTGAAGATGGAACGTCGACTACGCAAAGCAATTCAAGTCGCACGACTCTGTCTTCAAAAGCTCGACTATTTCCGAGACGTACTGGCAACTCGATCGAATCATTTTTGTTCGATCTTGGCCGACAAGAACAGTAGAGAGCTGTCACGTGCCACATTCAGCTTTGAGACACATAGCGAAGACGCCCCAATAGCATCATTTGGAGAAGCGAACGCGCGTGACAGCCTTGGTGTTGCTGGATCTGGGTCACAATTTGGTTCACTCAATCAGGAGCTTTGCAGTTTACAAGTGGATGTGTTGTTATTAACTTTTGAGCTCGAACTTCAAGAAGGTGAAACTGTGAACAGTATCGAGATTGAACATGATCCTCCGGTCATTGAATCGCCCCCTCCGGCTACGTCGATCGTGAAAACTGCTCTGCAAAAGCAGTTCAAGAAGAATGGTTGTGCCCGGGCATTATTAAATATCCAGATAGTTCTCCACACAGACCAAGATACGAAAGCCATTGATGAACAGCTGGAAGAGTGTTTGAAGTTTTTACGCCAAGCAGAGGCACAGGAGCAAGAATTGCTGAGGGCTTCGAGGAAATGCGATGCTGTTGTTACAGAGTCTTTGGTTCCACAATCACCACAAATCATTTCAAGATGCTCAACGTCGGTCGAGCTGAAAATCATTGAATATCGACCACCATCCATGATTGGTCGCCGGCAAGCTATCTCATACTACATGGTCTTCGCAAAACCGTCTGGTGCGGGGACGGCTGTGTCGCTCAACAACAACACGTTTCCCGGTACCGGGGAGCTCATTTCACCAAGCAAAATGTACGTGACTGTCTCAGGTTTGAGTCCAAACAATAGCTACGTGTTCGCAGTAGCTGCCTTCGATAAAGACGGCGATATCATTCAGGCAATTGGCGAGACATCCCGGCCAGTCGTGACCTTGAATCCGTTGCCAGTCGTAATGTGCTACGGCTACCTTGCCCAGGCTTGTTTTCATCTGCAACTTCCAATGCAAACCCGACGCGCTGCCACGGAAGTCTACAACCGTATAGTATCAAAAGCTGGCGCGCATCGCCCTTCTTGGGCTTCAAATCCACTATACCGTCATGCCGTTCGGCGCGATGTAATTGCTCGTTGGCCGTTGTCGCTTCTCAGTGTGGTTGCTCAGAGTATCCTCATTATTTGCGACGAAGAACCTGGTGACAGCGATCGTGACGGACAGTACATTAGTGACAACGATGTGCTGTCAGCCAGCCAAATTACTGTGCTTGAATTGAGTCGGAAATTGATGGTCGGAATGGAAGTTGCAAGTGCCGCAGGTGATGTGGAATCAATTCGACTACTAGCATTTAAAGGATATCGTGTTCTACTACCGTTGCTTCATCTGGACGATTGCGCAGGAATTATTTTTCCTTCTTTGATGACGCACTATCAGGTGAGCGATATTTAAAGCTGACCGCGATCAAGTATATGATATGAAAGGTAACGTCTAACCGATTATCGCATGTGGTGATGTCAGGGATTGTGCTGTATTCCTACAGACTTATGGGATATCGATACAAAAAATATCGCTGCGCGGATAGGATTCGAGCTTGCTCGCATTGCTATAAAAAATAGGTTTCTTGCATCGACTATCTATGCTGAGCTTTCTAAAGTCCGGGTGAGCGATGCAAGTGCCGCACATGCACTGACGAAAGGGGACAGTCGTGAGATGACAACATTGCGGGAGAGGATTGCACTTTCGGAGTTATTTGTTGGGCGTCCACATGCCAATGCCACCCCAGTGGAAATACCAAAACCGTCATCATCAGAGCCCAGCGTAGTTACGAGAACAATTGGTGATACCACTCCGCAAACCCAGCCTACTGAACGTGATACCATCATTACACGCATTGTTAGCATCATAGCTCAAGCCAACTATGAATTAGGTGACACTGTAAAGCTCTTTTCTGCGGAAATGAAGTCAAGTATGCATTGGATTGAAGGTATTTGCCAGCTCCTTCGCTGTGCACTCGAGCGAGGTGAAGACGCAGTCATTGAAGATTGCATTCCACTGATTAAGATTCAGGGCAGGATTGGCACCAAGCTCCGATCGGTTCTCAGTTCAGTTGGCATGGAGCATTTGTTATCTGATCTGTCTAACCCACCACCAGAGCCTGTAGCTTCCGCTCCGTCAACTGCTCGATCTGTTAAAAGCCCACGCAACGAACCTTCAAAACCAAGTGAGGAGGCTACTGAAAAACCGAGCACGCTGCATGAAACGGAGGCTGGGAGTGATGTCGAACATGAAGTCGGAGATGATGATGACTATATGTACACGTGGTGCGGCGAATTGTGCTTCCTTCAAGCCATTGTCCTGGTACGTAAACTATTTTACTAGACCATCAAATCGAATCTAACTAGCCCTGACGGTATCTGTTGCGGGATTTATATGTGCTATTCATCTGACGTAGTATCGAAAAATTGCCAACGCTCAGTCTGGTGAGTGCATGAAGGTAGACACAACCAAAGGGCCCAATTACGACTTTGCGTTCGATATCTTAAATGAACGCCAAGAGTCGATACCGACGTACAATCAATTGGAGACAACTTTCGTTGTCGAAGTAAACTCGGCTGAAGCAACAGATGAAAAATCAGCAATATCGGAATTATTTGTTCAGTTTCTTTCAAAAATCGCCTCCTGTTGTGAACTGTTTTACCTTGGGCGTGCATGGCAAGCTCTCCAGACATCCAGTCAGTATTTATGCAATGGTATTTCGTTGGCGTGGGTACCGCCCACGGTCTTCAGTGAAGCAGGTTCTTCTCTTGATAAGCTTGTTAGTTGTGTGGATGCTTTGTTGGATATGTTGGAGACTGTATCTGCATCAAGGAAAGGAGAAAGAGTCGGGCTCGCTACTCCGATCCCGGGCTCGTCTAATGCATCTTCACTGGAGGCATCAGTGCCGCAATGTCAGTCGTATGAACTTGCCTCCACGATCGTTGTAACTTCTGCAATGAGTAGTATCGTCGCGGATCAAACGTGGATTGCAGGATTGGTCTCATATGCAATCCAAGCTTTGATGTCAGCTCGCCGATGGGACAAAATGGTTCAAATGGGCAAGAGATACCATTTCTTTAGTGGCGGTAAGCGCTTCTCAGAAAAGATATTCCCGATGTTGATTTACGCGCAGCGTCAGTTTTTAGCAGAAGAGAATGCTCGATTGGCGAACGCGCTGTCGGACTTCGACTCGTTCGTGAAGGCATTTACTGACAGCGAAGCGAAGAAGAAGAAGAAGAAATCCCGACTAGTTGTGGAAGAAGTGTTAACCCCGGAGGAACTCGCTTTTCGTGCCAAGCGAGATACTTTGGAAGTAGAAATTCAAGAACTAACGCTCGAGCGAGACGCACGTCATACCGAGCTCAGAGCACTACAAAAAATCCATGATGGGTTGTCTCGTGGCATCAACAAAACTGTGCTGGCCTTCGACACGTGTCACGACCTTATGGAGATCTATCGGCGGGGAGAGAAAAACGATACGGCTGTTCGGAGCCAGATTATTGGCGGGCTCACACAGTGCGTAACTTTGTCAAGACAAAAACGGCAAAAGTTCCTCACGTGCCAGGCTCTTGACGAACTGGGTGATTTTCTGTGGGAGATTGGAGATCAGGCTGCAGGTGTGAAAAAGTGGAGCGAGTCAATTGATGCCGCGTGCAATGCTCTTCATGCTACGAAATCATGGCGGGAGGTATTACGTGTCGCCGAGTCACCGGACGACGAGTATCTGCGTGAAGTGGAATCCCAGATAGAAGGTGACGGGTTGTGGATTGGATTGACAAGCTGTAATGTCCTCTTCAAACTCATACTTTATGCATCAGGCTCGGACTGCTTCCAAACCGTGGACTATGCGCTCATGGCGTCTACGATTTTCTCGCGCTTGTGTCAGTGTTCGCTCCCCCATCCTACTCGTGATTTCCTGTACGGCACGTATGAAATACCCGCCCAATTTTGGCCGGGGAGAGATTTTTTTACCGACCAAGAAAGAATCTCTCCCGTGGTAACCGGGTCCATGTTTATGGTCATACCGCAAGTACTTCTTCAATATGACTACGCGGTGGATGCGTTGCCGTTAATTGCGGGTTACGAGTATGTCACAGCTCAATGTTTTGAAGATATTAACCACGTGGCAAACGCTCGACGATTGCGTGTGGAGGCACTGATTCAATGTGGTCGCTATCGCGAAGCCTTCGTCGTTCTTGCACAAATATTCAACGGAGTCACTGTTCCCTCATTAGTTGAGAAACCGATGCTCAACGCTTTGTTGCCTGTGGTTCAATTTCGCGACGATAAACTGATCCATGATGATCTGAATCTGACGACTTTAACGTGGCTATCCACTCTCGACGTTGCAAAACTAGAACACGATCTTCTTGTCTACTATCGACCCACAGTAGTCCAGTTGATATTGGTTACAACACTCAAAGCGGGAGTGTATCTGTCACGGTACGAGCCGACACATCTTGACTTGGTGCTCCGCCGTGCCATGCAGTTGTTTGGCGACGCAATCACTCAACTTCTTGAAATTTCTATCACTACAGTGGACTTGGGTAGCGCTGACCCTGATCGGTGGGGAGCTCTTCAGCGCGCGAATCTTCTTGCCGAGGTACTTCTTTTGCGAAGTGAACTTGCATTTGCTGACGGTCAATGGGCCCAGTGCCGGGAGTTTTGCACGACAGCAATCGATCTCGCCAAGCCGCACCACAAAAGTGAAAGTGAAAATGACACAAATGATACTATAGTGCAATCGTTCATCTTAACCCTCGACCACTACGTCCCCGTCAGACTGGTGTGTCGCGCGAGTACAATCATTGCGAAATGTCGAATGCAAAATGCATTATGCGATATTGTTCAGAGAGAGTATCATCACGCAGTCAGCCGCCTCGATACAGGCATTCAAGAAGCCCGCGAAACTGGTGAACTTCATTTCATTCAGCGCTTCCAATTGCTTCGTGCGCACGCACAAATTTTCCTAGGTTCATTGCAGTCTGCGTTGCAGTCATTGACTAGTTTGCATGATTCATTCGTGGAAAATCATACAATGCTTTCAGGGGTGTACTTCATACGTGCCATTCAGACGACCAGTTTTTTGCTTCGCGCTGAAGCGATGGAAAAACACGACCAGACAAAGCTTTTGCAGGCATTGACGTTGCTGGAAACAGGCGAGCAAGTGTTGGACACGATACTTCGCCGGGACGGATGGGTCGGCGTTGATGTGGACGCGTGCACCGATCCTCGGCTCAATCTATACCACCCAGCTATGCCTGTATACATCCTTCTGAAAGCCGATTTAGTCCAGTCGCTCATCGAGACCCCCACACAATCGATGGGCGATATCACTCGACGTCGACAACGCTCACTGGTTTGCATTGAATGCGGACTAAAGGCACTCCACCACACTCCCGAACCCTCCGCACCAGTGAAAGCAAAACTTCTTCTCATGAAAGGAGCGGTCCTGAAGAACGCATTGGAGATAGCTACGTCTACCGTGAAAGAGGGAGATGCTCAGCACGAACATGACCGCCTTTTCAATGAATGTGTTGCAGCGCTTAAAGCTGCGGTTGATGAATCCCTTCAAAATGGAGGTTGTGACCGAGATCTTGTTTGCTTGGCATTGACTGAACTGGTGGATATATATGGTCAAAAACGAATTGCAGGCGCGGAAAACGAGCACATTCAAGCGGCTTTCCACTACCTTCAACTTGCGTTGCTTGTTAGATCTCATCAACGTATATTATTTGATACTCTCGAACTTCAACGTGGAACGTTAACTGCCGTCGAAGCACTTCCGGCATTCGTTGTTGATGCGATTACTCAACATGGCGCGGAAGGTGGTGGGGGCTCTGGATCACCAATCGCAACAGACAACGACACAAATGCCCACCTACCCCTGGATACGACTCGTGTGGTTAATTATTTTGTCGCCCTTCTGAGGGATCGTGTAGTGCTCCCGGTGTGCACGCAGCACACACAGAACCTTGCAATATTGCTGCATAAATACCTGCTTCTGAATCACTCTTCGTACGCAAAATCGTGTTGTTTGAAAGGTTTACCGCTGGTACCTGCGGATGACCCCGAGATTAGCGGTGGGATGGTGTGCGTCCATTGGGGGTGCAATATCACACCGGGTCTCAATGCGATATCGGAACGCCCAACTTCGCGAAGCATCAATTTGTTCTTTACTCTGGGAACGACTCGTATTGAGCCCTTATGGCCTACAGAGGTTTCAAATGAAGAACATGCTGATGCGTGGAATGAGCGAATGGATCGATTCGCATCTTTCCCTCTGCTAAGTAAGCGTGTAGGATTATACGAACACGATTTGAACGTGATACGCCACTCTCTTAGCCTGCTTCGTATCGATATGGACGACGAACAATCACTTGTTGTTGATCGCGGCACCTTTAGTTCGACACTCTTTCACATTCTCCTAAAGATTCAGCAGCTTTTCCGAGCACCACCTACCGCACAATATGAACCAATTACCACACAAAATGACCAGGTTATACAAGACAACCAACTACAAACGACGGACGAATCTCCTGCTTTGAACGTACTTGATCGTTTCGGCTCTATCATCCCAGTTGAGTGTTCGTTGAAAACAGTAGCTTGCCTGGAAAGTCTCTTCCATACCCAGAGAGGTGTAAATACTTGCGACAACGCACTCTGTTACTTTCTCCGCGATCTGCTCGACACATCCAACGCCGCTGATGATCAGACGAAATCGTAAAACGTCTACGGAATCTTCCTGTCTAGGTTACTTTTACCATAAGGCAGATACCAGAAGTAAGCCCCAGCGTCAATACTTCGAAGTACTAAAACGCCAATCCATCAGATAATGCTAAATCGTTCCCTTTATTCTTCTGTGACTGCAGGATTTGCTTTCTTCTTGTAATACTCGTTGAAATCGAAGCGAAGTAGCAATAACGATAGTGTCTGCAGACTGTTGGGTGCGCGACAAGCCAAAAGCTCGAGTAAATCTGCAACTTGTGTACTGAAGTCATGGTCAATCTCTGAAATTTGACGGAAAATAAGGGAGCGCGGCCCGAACGTCTCCTGTCGAGCACGCCCAGCGTACTCATCCCCTTCAGGAATCCCCCATGTACCCTAAAGTCATTTACATGCCCAATTAGATCTGTCCATGTTTGTTCACCAAGCAAGACACCAAACCCATGTATTCACACCTGTGCTGTTCTAGCATCAATAGCCTTTCGCTGTGCCTTCCCTTCGTCAACCTCCCGAATAGCTGACGTGTACAGATTATCCTTAGCTCGGCAAAATTTGATTATGGTGTCGAAGATCACCTTCAACTGCTTGAGTAGTTCTGTCGACGAATGGGTCATAAATCCCTAGTATTGCGTACACATGTACACAATCGTGAGCGATCCACAACTGATACCAACGTTAGATATGCCACGACGCATCACGTACATTCTCTTTGATAGATGTGATGTAATCTTCATGGCTGCTAATGAGTTCGTCCAAATCCTTCGCTGCATTCAGATCCTTGACTAATCGATGCCACGAGGTTTCCAGCACCTATACGTGAAAAGCAGGTTTCGAGTTAGAATATGGTTTAGATCTCTCATTGTAGATTCTGTGCTGCAGGAACCTGAACTCACCTCGAACATCACATAATTATGCAACGTCGTGGTGAACTGAATCATCTCGGAGCGCAATAGCTGGCACTTGTGAATCAGCGGTCTGATTTCAGGGAAATCTTTCTGTAATGTACACAGTTTGCGAAAGAGATCAAACAAAAACATGAGCAATTTACGTTCGTTATCGAAGCTCCGAGCACTACATACCAGGGAAGGGCATACCTTCACCATGTGATCCAGATGCATATCCTTGCTCCATGATGATGAGAGTGAATGATCAACGCGCTTCAGCCGCCATAAAAAGTGGAATATTTGTTGATACTGGTGCATCGTCGACTCGTTCATTACCGTATTGATCGGGGATGGCACTTTATAGTGCAATGAAAAGATGTCCCACCCCGTATCACCTTTGCACACACACACACACACACAAATACACAAATGTACAGTAAGTTTCGAGCTTGTGCTTCGACAAAGATCACAGTAGCAAGAATTAAGATACGTACCAGGCGATGGCCGGTGTAACTCAACATCCAGTCTTGCCAAGATATCGGCCGACTTTACAATTGTGCAAAACCACAGTGTGAGCTTGAATCCATTTTTAACATGCAGCAGATATCAATCTTACCTCAAATTTTGCATTCGACGCGTTTAGTGCTGTTTCGAGTACGTTCGTTAGCGTGTGACGGTGAACTTGAGCTGCTCGTTTAGAAAGCTCGGGTCTGAGAAGGTCCATCAAGTACTGAATAAAGTCACCCTGTAGTCACAAAGAACAAAGCAAAACATAAGTGAGCTACTTCCTTTTGACTGTGAGCCAGAAGCTGTATGGTTCATCTCGGCAACGCACCTGGCCAAGTAGCATGTATCGACGAAGTGCTCGACAGTGGTCAAGGAGGTGGTACTTCTCTTTTAGAGTTTTGATCAAGTACGCGTTGGTCGTCGATGATGCCTTTTCAATCATCGTTTCTAGACTGGAGAGTTGTGCAAACCGTACTCCATTATCTTCGAACTCGACAGTAGAGCTCACACGAGCATTATGGCGTGAATCCATTATCCATTGCGTATCACCGCAACATTGGCGAATGAAGTTGATGCTCTTCCCAATGACCAAAATTTTTCTTGCAAGGTCCCTGCGACATATTCACACCATTTAGCACATTGTCGATCTCAAGTCACTATAGGTATTATGGTGTACCCTCGATTCAATAGCGCTTACATTGAGATGAAACTGGGCAGCATATTCAAATTGAGCTGGTACTTATGTGTCCACAGCATGTCATCAGCAACCTTTTGATTTGCAACAACAAAGAATTCGTTCTGACAAGGTGCAAATCGCATCGTCAGCCATGTCAACCCATTTAACAAATCACTGCAACGGGCATGGATAAGGCAGGGTCAACGAGACAAACTCACATGCGTATCGTCGAGCTCGCCTTCAAATACCCATCTGCGAATCATTCGAAATATAGGTGCAGCCACGGCTTTCATCACATTTTGCACATACTGCAGTCGCAGCGGGTCGCCGTGAAGAATATGCGAGTGGATTCCCGACGCAAGTGCCCCTCCTCGCCGCCCATCAATGCTGATAGAAACAATACGCAGTATGAGAGACTATCAAAGCACGTCACAGGGAAGTAGGTCTATATACCTGTCAATCAGTTGCGACATCATTCGCATCTTCTCCACTGGATCTTGCACCCAGACTAGTAGCTTCCGTAGAGTCAAGTCGCTGACAGAATGCTCACGAAGTTGCTTCGTCTCCACATCCACATCAATTTGTGATGATAGTACGGTAACCAGGCGAAAGTAATCCGCTAATTCAAGGTTCATGACATGGCAAAAGCTTTGACCAACAACTCCAAACGCGAGGTCGTTCCGAAAATGCTTGAGATATTCACTGATCTTCCGATAAAACCAACCCAGCTCGCACAGCTGCCGAATCAACCCTCGCATAGCTAGTAGAGGTGCATATTAAATTATGAGTGGTGGGGGCAAATCATAGTAAAATAATTGTGAGCCTTTTTCACATTTCGGCCACCTCCCAAATAAGCATCCAGGGATACGTACGTGTTGGAACACCAGCACTTCGCGTGATCTGAACTTGATCCATCGCTGCGTCAAAGTACACATAGCGAGAGTCGATCGCCTGTAAAGCGTATAAGACATCACGAAGAAGGACTTCTTCTGGGACACCAAAGGATTGGCGCGAGGTGTGTTGCACCTTGTTGGCCTCTGTTGCCGTCGTTCGAGACGTGCCATGTTTCTTGTTTACAGGACTGCGTGGGCCCGTTTTTTGGCGCGTTGATCGAGATGAATGGTGTACAGCTTGACCCGCAGCAGTCGGTGTTGGTTTCGAAGTAGCAATACCCACCGCAAATTTAAACGAGTCTTCCAGAGCGTCTAACTCTGTCCTCGTTGTTCTAGACGCTTCTGGTAAGGATGGCGGTACGCTTGCGCCGTTACCCTCGGCTTGTTTAGCAGAACTGCGTGCACTCGACTGCCTTGTTAGCAAAGAGGATGAAAACGAGGAATCATTGTCTAAGTCGTCCACTTCCATCGGCGTAGACGACGACTCATTGGGTTCGGTGGGCGCCTGGGAAACACGATTCGCTGAGGTTGTACTGCTTTGATTGTCAGCCATAAGTTCCTTGGAATTTGATCGTGGTGGCGTGGAGTCCATCAAGCGATACAAAAGCATCAATGTTTCTCTGTAACACGTAACATCAAGTGCACAGAATGCCGTTGGCGTTGTTCAACCAACTGTACTCATTGATACGGCGCAAGCAAATTTCTATCAATTGCACGCATATTGCAGACGTACCCTTTCTTGTCGTATCGCTGTAGCTTTACAAAGCGTGAATAACTTTCATGTAGTTGGGAGATTGTTTCATGAGGGCGCTCGTAATACTGCGGCGCATCCAATTGTACCCGTCGCTTGATTTTCTCTAGCACTGATAACTACGCATTGCGCAATTGTACGGAAAGAATCACATAATCAGAGAAGCAATGAGAGGACTGGACGAAGTCTTGTGACGCCAAAAGGCACCACAATGCACTCATCAATAGTGTACATTCATGAAGGGAAATGAACGTATTTTGTCGTCCCTGAGCCAAGACAAAACAAAACAAATAGATTCGAGACGTACAGCATCCACTGTAGGCGATGGCGATGTTGCATCCCGCAGGCGAAGCACGGTGCGCCGAACCAAAAGAGGCGTTGGCGAGCCGTGAACAGTTCGTAGGAGCTGGTCGATCCATCCGTTCACGTCGCGTGGGCTCCTGGCATCCGATTTGTGACGCGTCGCGAGGGACACAGCGGATGCCGTCGACAACGAGGCAGACGAGTGCGAGCGTGCCACGGTATCCAGTCGTGAGGGCATCTTAAATGATACCTCCTCCACTGAGGAAGGCACCGACGGCGGTGGCGGCGGTGGCGGGGAGTGAATTGCCGGCGCGGATGCAAACGTAGTAGATGTCGATGATAATCCCCGTGAATATGTCGAGCCTCTCGCTTGCGGGGCAGCTGAGGAGGATGTGCTGAATCCACGTAAGTATGCGGCTGAATGCGAAGAGGAAGCAGACGGACCAGCCGCTGGTGACGAGGATGTTGCTGCTGCATGTGAGGGTGGTGGTGGTGGCGGCGGCGGCGCGGCCAGCGATTCCCTCGCGCGACGTGAGTCGACGCGCTGGGACTGTGGAATCACGACCCCATGCAGATTCGAGCTCGCCCGGGCCGAGGATGAGCCAGCGCGGCGCGACATGCTCCCTGTGGAGCTGGCACGCGTGATGCCTCGACTAAGCAGCCCTTCATCGCTATGGTTATTGCTATGGCTGTCGATGCTGTTGCCACCAGCAGGTCCACTCACTCGCGATGAGGTTTCCGAGCCGGCGGCACTGTCGGTGCGATTCGCGTCTGTCGGTCGTCGCTTGGACGGCGCCCGCGGCGGGTTGCGCTCCATATTCACCGCTTCGCCACCCACACGATCACGATTCCGCCAAGGTGCGCGCGTTTTCGTCGGCACAGCATCCAAAAACTTGGCTCCATCCGAAACGCACTTAACCGGCGCACTTTACTAATCGGGCGGAAAGTGGCACGAAGTGGCGGTTTTCCCGGTTACGGTTTTGTTAGCGCTACTTCACTCGACGACCAGGGGGGGGGGAAGGGAGAGAGAACC
>JAADWT010001060.1:0-11514 GCA_023336285.1 Pythium grandisporangium
ACCCCATGACGACGACGACGGTATGAAGATCCAGCGGGCAGCGGACATTTATGTCCGTATGGAACTGACCCCTATACTCACACTTTGAGTATAAGGGTCAGTTGACTGTGAGTCTCACAGTCAACTTTGTAAAAGCAACAAACAACTTACTGTACATTTATTTAGACCTTGCATTTGGTTGGAATCAAACTGAAATTAGGTCGCCAGTGCTGGGTACATCCCCGTGGGTGTCTCTTCCGGCTTGGATATAAATCGTTCGATTTGCAGTCCAGTATGGTATATATGTACTTGCCGTTAGCAACGTCTTGAAGCTGACGAGTCTGACTGTGGCGTCATTGTACAGTACTGCGGACACTCATACCAGTACATTTTACTTCAATCCGAAAGAGTTACTTCACGTATGAGTCGTGCGATTTACTGTTAGCACCTGACAACCGTAAAAGTTACGCTGTGTACCTCCCTCACAAACGCGTCAATCTGTTCATACCGATCTACAGCCGCATTCAAATCGAACGGTCAAGAGTGGGGGTATTACTCTTTTAGATGACGGACGACACTACGCCCGGTGCACTGACCGTCTCGCCCTTGACGCTCTTGAGCCAGCAGGTACCGTCGCCGTAGTTGGACCACGAGAACGCACCGCATCCATCCGTCTGCTTACAAATGGAGCAGCACCCTTGCGCGTTAGCGCTGGGGGCACTACCAATGTCGTAGCCAATGTAGTCAACCGAGTCCTCGAGCGCACAACCAGGGTGTGGTAGGTCACACACCACAGAGGAGACGGCATTGAGCACTTTGACTGCCTCACCCAGTGCGCTCTTGAGCCAGCAGGTGCCGCCATCGTGGTCGGTCCATGAAAAGGCCTTACAGTTCACAGTGTTTTGGCAAATCTCGCAGCATCCGTCGGCAGTTCCGCTGGGTGCAGAGCCAATGTCGTTGTCGGTGAAATCGGTATCGTACTGCAGCTTGCATACGTTTAGGTCCGAGTAGTATGGGTAGGCGAGGGCTGACTGCGCATCTGGATTGTAGACAAGCTTGTCCACCTTGCTCTTGAACCAGCATGTGCCGCCGATGTGCGAGGTCCATGAGTACGCACGACATCCCAGCGTCTCGTGGCACGCATCACAGCAGGCGGAAGCGGGTCCTTCCAAGAACCCAATATCATTGCCCTCGTAGTCATAATTGTGCATCGCACGACACACAGGCAAGACGTTGCTGATCGAGAGGACTGCAGATGTAGCCGCTGCATTCACGACCACCTCGCCGCGACCCGACTTCAGCCAGCAGGTGCCGCCGTCGTGATCCGTCCACGTCCAGACCACACATCCGGTCGTGTCCGCACACGCCTCACAGCAGCCATCCACCGAGCCTGCCACCGAGCCAAGATCGTTCCCTGGGTAGTCAAACCCTGGCTCGTGGTAGCACACGGGTGATGGGATAAGCGGTACCGTGGAAGAGTTGTCCGACGGGTCTGCCCGCGCCAGGCTCAGCAGGCTGGATTGCAGCGCAGCGACCATGGCCGAAGTGGCGACGAAGGCGCAACGAAAGATCATGATGGCAGCAGTGTCTTGACTGTGAGTGCCGTGCTGGAAATGCACTTGAGTATTTTCCAAAAGCACGGGTTTCAAGCTGGGTAGCTTGCGGTCGATGGCTAAAAAGGAAATGGTCATTGCTGAGGGGAGACGCAAGCCCACGGGAGAAGAAACATTACAGCTTATCCATTGACATTTGTCATCAAGACGTCATCCTGTAGATGGAAATGCGTAGGTGTCACACGCCTTCCCATTTACGGCGTCTTGGTCACACCACTGTACTATATTAATCAGTAAACACAGCTCCATGTTATCATGGGGAATGTACCTTTGCGGGAAATCGAACGAACATGGAAGATGTCATGATGGCAATCACTGGGGTAACTACGCTCTCTGTCGCTTTCGATTCCCCGCCATATTTACATGCATACATTTTTCAAATAAAGTTGCAAGTGTATTGATTCCCCTTTCATGGGTATCAAATTTTCGGGATCAAATTTACTTGCAAATCATATCAACGGAGGGTGGGCTTCATTGTACAGCCATCTGTACAGGTTGGAGGCACAACCAAATTTCCAGCTTTGCAATTCATCTCAGACTTTGTTATCTGAAACTTCATGCTGACTTATCCAGTCCTTTCTCTCAATTATCAGCCAGCCCAAAATTTCATGCCTGTCAACGGCGAAACGGTCATTGCCAATGACTCATTAGAGTAACTACAGTACACTCCGAGTACCATATGATACACTTCACCTCTCCCTCTCCCTGTACGTGTCGTGCATGTTGGCAAATTATGCCGATCAATCGCTGACATGCAACAGAAAACCCTGCATCTCAGCGAAACAACGAACTACAGTGTAGAAATGCGTCCCATCTAAATTGTCTCCTTATGCTTGAAGGTTGCATTTAGATTAGATCAGCACAGGTTTAAATACAATCTTCAAATCTTGAGACCCAACCTTTAAACAAGTATTTAGCCCTTGCCTTCTGTAGGCGTGGAACACGTATACGCAGCCCTGCCCTCTTGATGACTTCTATGTGGCTGGCTGGCCACCTCTGCACAAGCTTAGAGTACATACCCCGACCGCGTTCCTGCGCTTCTAACCGCTCCACCCTTGGTACTCTTGAGCCAGCATGTACCATCGTTGAACGTGGTCCATGAGAATGCGTGACAATCTCCACGAGTCTTGCAAATGGCGCAGCAGTCTTCGGCCTTTGACGCCCATTCATTGTCCACATCCTCACCATCGTAGTCTGTATCTTCAACAATGGCGGAGCATGCTCCCCCCACCACAGCGGACCGTGAGCTGGGATTCTTGACCACCTCACCCTTGCTGCTCTTGAGCCAGCATGTCCCGCCCATGAAACCCGTCCAGGAGAATGCCTTGCAGCCATTCATGGCGCTGCAGGCAGAACAGCATCCTTCCGCGGTCGCTGAAAGCACATCACCCACGTCATTGCCGGAATAGTCCACACCGTCTTCAATATTGGCGCACGTGGGCGTGGGGGTCTCTCCATCGGCCATCACCACCACCGTGGACGAGATTGCACCCGACTCGCGCTGTGTCTCGCCCTTGCTGCTCTTGAGCCAACACGTACCGCCATTGTAATCCGTCCACGTAAACGCCTGGCATCCATTCGTGGCCTGGCACTTGGCGCAGCAACCATCGACCGAGCTGCTCGCCACGCTATCAATATCCAACCCAACATACCCGACGTCCTTCTCAAGCGCGATGCTGCTGCATTGCGTGGCTGCTGGCGCGTCCTGGGCCAGATGCGCCTGCACCATGGTCCCGGCTTCATGCCCAGCGTACATGACAAAGCCGTACGGATTCACTGTACCGTCACGCATGACGCTGGCATCACCGATAAACACATTCCTGGTACCCACAACGCGAAGCGTGTCATCTGCGCAGCGTTCCGTGTCCTCAGCGTCACGGGACGCGTAGCACGAGCCACCAAAATGATTAGTCTGGAAGTACAGGTTACGACTCAGCCACTCGTCCACACTCTCGCCTTCATTGGCAGACACCAGGGTAGCCCCCGCGCGGCGCAGCATCTCAATGACTTTACCGGCGTATGACTTCATGGCCGCCACGTCTCGTGCGGAAGACATGACCATCGAGTGCTGCGTGGACGATATCCATTTCCCATCACCATTGAACGCCGACACATCTCTGGATTCCGGGTTGTTGATGTAGAGCGCTGCGAAGAACGCCGACGGGTGGTGGCTCAGCTCACTGAATCCGTTGGGCACGATCGTGGTCTGAAATTCATACGCGCGGCCCGAGACGTCATAGTTTTCGTACCCGATGAGCACGGGGCCCGAGTAGGCTAGCACACCCGTCTGGTTCTGCGTCATGTACTGGCCGGTAGCCCACGACTGGCTCGTGGTATCCACCACCGACTTCATCTCGGGGTGCGAAAAAGTTGGGAACACGGTCTGTGTGTCAAAGAGGTGGTGCCCCACGTTCTCGTTATAGACCCAGCCACCGTTCATTCCCTTCTGCACACCAGGAAAGTCACCACGCCCACTGAGCATCTCCAGCTGACTGCGTGGCCCAATGCCGCTCTGGATCAACACCCTGGGCGTGCTCAGCGCGCCAGCGGCCATGATGACGGCGCCGCGCTTGCTCAGCGCCACTTCCATGTGGTCATTATAGACCACACCCGTGGCTTGGCCGCGGTACTGCTTGATGTACGACGCCGTGGCATGCGTGACGAGTTTGGCGTTGGGGCGGTCCTTGAACGCCGAGTAAAATGTCTTGGCCGGTGAATCGCGCAGACCATCCTTGATAGTGAACGGTGGGTGACCAAAGGTCTTGTCCTTGCGGTTCCGTGCCGACGCGGCATTGAGTGAGACTTCCTCGTATTGTCCATACTGCTGAAACGCGTGGGCCACGATCTCGTAGGCCTCTTGCAGATACTGCTTGCCGTCCGGGGAGGGCGTATCCGTGTGGCCAAACATGGTCTCAATGGCGTCAAATCCCTCACGCATGCGGTCGGCCGAGAACGGCCAGCGTGCGCTGTCAGCATATGAATCAGGGGTCCGGAAGTAGAGTGCGCCGTTGATGGACGAGCACCCGCCCACGAGCTTGCCCAGGAAAGAGATCTGGTCGCTGGTAAAATCCGCTCGGTACTGCGCGTTCTCGCTGCTAAAGATAGACCCAGCGTAGCTGTATTCACCTGGGATGTCAAACTTGGTAAAGTGCTTACTCGTCGCGTACGCAGGGATATCCGTGCCCCCCGTGGCCCGCAGGGACGGTCCTCCGGCTTCCAGGACCAGCACACTCACGGATGGATCGCGAGACAGGTACTCGGCGGCCACGAGTCCGCCGGGCCCACTGCCAATGATGACCACGTCGTATGTGTCCATGGCCAGCGTGATGGACGTCGCTAGCGCGCTGGTGACCGCAAGCAATAGCTTGGCGGCGGTGATGCGGGCGAGCTTCATGATGGAGGACAGCCGACTGTAAGAATGGGCTGACCAGCAATGCACACGGCAGGGTCTATCGCGGGGTGGTATCGGAGACCGTTGGAGGGGTCTGGTCTGGTCTATCTTGCTGCCAAATGAGCCGATCGGGTAATGGGATGCAGGTGCGCATGCGGATAGGGAGCCATGGATAGACCTTGGACGATTGTGCCGGGGCCCCCAGTAGAATCGGATGAGAACAAAACTCGTGTTGCCATTTGTGTGTGTGCGCGCGTTTGGCCGTGTGTACACGCTCCAGGGCAGCGCAAAATTTTAGTGCGGTCCCATCCTGCACACTGAAGTTTTGCGAATCGCAAAGCAGTGTGGATCAGTGTGCAATGTAGCGTCATACCTGCGATAATAAATTATCAAGCGTCGACAGAGCGACCCCTCGAAGATGATTTGTATGTGTACTACCCTTCAAAGCATGATGCATTGGAGCAGAAACGCTTCACTGAATTCAGAACTAATGTTGCTTGAGATAACACCGAAGAAAGGAGGGTGAAAAATCATGGATCATTTCTAAAATAGTTGGCCACATTGCTGGTGTTGCTGGTGCGTTGTGCCCTCATACAATAATATTGCTGCCAAATTCACGGTCGACGCTCGCCTTTGGGATTTCTTTACATCAGATTATTGGGTCTTTGACTTGAGGGGCAGATACATATCAGGCCCAGACCTCCTCAAGTGGCGTCCTTGCACAGCACTTTACGACTCTCCATCATCGCCACATCGCACACTTTCCCGCACGCGAACTATTCCCGCCCTGAGCCCGAATCGGGATCGGGATCGGGATTGGGGTGGGCAATCTACTCGGATTCACCCAATTGAATTAGTGCCGTCAATCAAAGTCAGTGGGCATGTATCGTAATAATAGTAGCCCACACAGCGCCCTCCCCTACCGTCCGCTTCAACGGCTTGGAGTTAACCCAACACATCAACCTGTTTGGTGTCCTCCGTCGCGTCGCCAGAGAGTCCCCTTCATAGCCCGCGAGTAGATACAATCAAGTCATGTGGTCCAGGTGGAAGTAGCACTCAAAACACATTGCAATGGAATCACATTTCATGTAATGGGCTGGGCCGTTCTTACGCGACTCTTACGCGACTCGGGTACTGTGAGTGGGTATATATAGTTTGATGATTCACTTCTTGTTGGTAGTTTTGACGGGGATCTGAAGCGCGGCACGCACTATGCGGGACGATGGGTCAGTTCATGTGACGTGGTGAACGCTTAGATCTTCATCCGCGAACTGACAGCGAGGATATTGGCTCGGTACAGTACCAGAGTCATCGGATTCCAGATGGCTTGTATTTCTTGCTCGCCAGCAGCCGCGGCCCTGACGCACGCGTTCTCAGCTTGTGATCACTCGCTCCTTTGTGGATGAATCCAGTGGGTGAATGCAGCTGACCTTAGGATCCCTGTGATCAATAGAGCACGCGGGTGCTCACCGCCACACTCTGCCGAAGAATCTTCAGCTCAGAAGACTGCATTGTTTCTCCATTCGAGGAAACCCAGGAGTCAGCAACTTCCCGTGTCGGATAGAAACTTGTATACCCATCTGATACAGGTCACTTCCACACGCTTTTACGTTCCGTTCAGATTGCCAATTTTCGGCTGGATATCAATTATCACGGGGTTTCCGTCTCTCTGCCCCAAACGTCGGAGTGCGGCTCATCCACCCCTCCCGATCTTCGGGACTGTGCGATCGTTGAAGTCAGCGGCTGGTGTGGATGCTCGTGGTTCACACTGACCGGTTGCAAGCCTGAATATAGACATCCCTAGATAATCGTATCTCTCTAAAGTATATACCCGGATAAAGCCGTACATTGAAGCAGATGACTATTGCGTCTAAATTGAATATTTCTTTATGATTTGTACCTTCACAGATATCAAAACCTGTTTCAATTGATGGATAGACAAGTCTGCTTATCAAGTGAAATCTGCACGGTACTGTACACAAACTGCCGATTCAGAGCGGTAAAAAAGGGACACGTCCACAAAAGGACCAGGCGGCAACGGGACCATCCTGGAAAACAGAGAGCACCACCACCCAGTCGTCGCGGAATCCACTGTCATTTCCCATATCCACTGGAACACCAACATCAACGGCAACGCCAACACCAACAACGACGGCAACGAAGCCGACATCATCGACAACAATAAGCGACCAGAAGCGGAAGCGCGAGCAGCACGACAATAAGAAACGGATGGGGATGTGTGTGGTGTCTTCTTCGCGACAAGTCACACACAAGGCCGAGGAGGCCACGGCGATGGCGAAGTTGAAGATGACCTCATTCAGGTGCGTTGGTAGTAGCTGGGGGTCTGTTGTGGATGTGGCGGATGGTGGACGACACGTGAATTGACAACAACCTGGCTTGTGTGTGGATCGATGTCGATGGCTATCTAATAGCTGCTGTGCGCGGCCAGTGGACGAAGATGCCTCGCGGCGGGCACGGGTGCAGCCCTGGTCAATGGTACGGAGCTGTCTGCCCTCTGGATGCCATGCGATGCAACCGGGGGGGTTGACATGATTTCTCTGCGCTGTCTTCCTCTCGTGCTCTTGCGTAGTGTGCCATGGAGGCTTCTTGTAGCCGCATGTCGCTCCAGAGAGAGCCCCGGCGGAAGCGCCTTCGTGCGCCATCACTACGACCATTGGTACGGACTGGTATTGCTCCTGTGCATGCAGAACCACCCGAGTCAGCTTCCAAGTACTCACACAACCATGGTCTGGCGGATGGATTCGCGTGGGTGGCTTGCCTTCTATCACTACAGAAACGTGCTCGTATACAGCCAGCCGAGTATACCTCAACGTCTTGCAGCACGCATGACGGAGGAGACAAGAAGGACAGTCACATACTGGGGGTGCAGCACCCTCGGACGCTGCAGTATGCGCTTCCCGACCTCTCCAGTGCCGAAACAATGCGTTTGCTGGGCGAACTCGGGGGGATGCGCCACGAGCTGTCGTGGTTGAATGGCACGCATCCGGCTTGTGCTTCTGTGTACGCCACGTTTGGCTGGCGAAGCGCCTTATGGAGCATCACAGCCCCCACACCGAGTCAGCACGAGATGGTGGCGTGGAAATCAGCCAAGGCGTTTGAATCCGTGGATCTGCAGCAATTCGGGCGCGCGTTGTGGCAACAGCCAGTGCGCCACAACGCCATCCGCGATTTCAGCGATGCTGTGGTCGTGTATATGATCACAGACCGTGTTCGTGTCGTGCGCCGCACCGATCACCTCTATGGCCGTGCCCCGCAATCCACACTATGGCTGGAGTGTTTACACCGTCGAGCGTCTTCCGTTTGCCTCATGCGGAAGCAACTGCATTCCTTCCAGGACGAAATTGCTGGCAGCGCCCCACAAAGTGCACGAGAATGTCACGGGTAAGAAGCCTTCACTACTGTGATCCATCAGGTCCCTCCCCACAGCATGGATACATCTAATATTTGCATGTCATGTGGTGTGAGTGCCCTATAGCTACCTGCTCAGGCCACTTCTGGTTCCCGTGCCTGGCCGAGTCGTCTCTGGCACCATCGTGCAAGCAATTGCCTCAGTAAATACAAGAGGGGCCACGTCATTGGCATGCATGCAACGCATTAATGAGGAGCTCCCGCGCTTGACGTTGGATTGGGAAGAAGCTTTCGTGCCTCGAAGTCGACGCCGATAATTTTATCAAACCCCTCCAATTTGGAAATTTGCGTGTTCCGATTCGTAAACTTTACCCTAACTTTTGGATACTAGTAGTAGTATCCACTGGGTTTGGTTCACATGGTTAACCAAATGCTCACTTTCGTTCAAAAAAGTTATATCCGTACGTTGAGGTTTTTCTTTGGTGCGGCTTGAGTGGATGACACGCACAGCCTCTGCCTCCCAATGGCTCAAAGGCACGCGTTGGCGCCAAAAGCACCTCAACGACGCGCTGGGTTTTATTCCTCTCCCGCCACGCGGCGACGATTCGGTCCACATTTCGCGGCTCTTTTTTGAAATTCAACCGCTAAGTGCGGTTTTGAAACGAGACGGGGGACTGGGTTGGGTGCAGGCACACTTCATCTCGTTGGCGCGCTTTTTGTTGTGGTGGCCCAGAGGGACTCGCGTCGTGTGTCGCTTCTTGAACGCTCAGTTGCCGACCCGACTAATCGTTCGCACCCTGACACCAACGCCAACGCCAACGCCACCAACACCAACAACTGCTCACACCATGTCCTCGCCATCTCAGTCGAAGATCGTTGTCGTCTGCCTTGAAGGCTGCCACGGTAAGAACCCCCCCAACCGGGCAGGTCTATCTGTGTTGGTGTTTTCATGCTTTCGATTTTTGTTCTGTATTTCCGTACTCACCACAATTCTCGCTGACCGTGATGTGCATCGCTTCATCAATGACTGCTCCTCATTGCCTGATTGACTCATAGGATGCGGCAAGACGTCGCTGTCGGAGGAGTTTGAGCGCCGCGGCTACCGCGTGCTGGACGAGGCGTTCATGGACATGCCGTCGTATGCGCTGCACCCACAGTCCCTGCTGATGGAGACGTCGTGGGTCTGCTCGTGGTTTGAGCGCGTGCTGCGTCTGGCCAGCCGCGTGCGCCACGACAAGCTCACCCAGGGCAAGCCGCAGGTGTATTTTGCCGACCGTTCGCCCTTTAGCGCCGTGTTTTACTCGCGCACGGGCCACTTGTTGGAGCCCGTGATTCGCGAGCAGATGCGTGAAGTGGAACGCTTTAGCAACGTGCAGTTTTACACGGTGCACATCAACGTGGCCGAAGAATTACTCTGGTCGCGCATCCTCGCACGCCTTGAGCGTGAACCCGAGCGCGTCCGCTTTAACGAGCACAAGCGCTCGTGGATGGAGCAGACATTGGATTTTTACAAGAACTTCCAGTGGGATATCCAGGTGCAAAACGATGACCGCAGCGTGTCCGTGATCGCTGACGCGACCGTGCAGCAGCTCTGTGACCGTGACGGGGACTTTCGCGTCGTGCACCAGCGCAAGAAGGAGGTGCGCACGCTGTCGTGTGACTCGAGCTTTACGAGCACGGACAGTGATGAAGAGATTCTGAGTGACGTTGTGTCCCGCGACGGCAGTGTGTCGCCCGTCGCGGAGAACATGGGGCCCAGCATCATCTCATTCAACAACTGCTGCTTTGACGATTGAACCCCATGACGATAAGGCCAGCAAAGTGTCCGTCTTTTGCCGTTTTAATGTGGCGAGCGGGCGTCCTGCTTCCATTTCAAGTCGTTTGTACCATAGAAATCCCATGTGCGGCGCCAGGCATGCGGGTGACAGTGAAGTTTTCAGTTTGAGTTGTGTGACCCGCCGCGCTCCAGCGCAGTCACCACTGCATGGCATAGCATTGGTTTGCATTGTATTGTATTACATTGCAGTTGTCTTGAAGCGTTGCGGTGCTGAGACGCCATCAAGCGATCGAGATGCAGATGGGCTATCCACAGTTCTGGCATCTTGGCTGGTGGAGAGATCACGCCAGAATGCTTTTCTGTTTCGGTTTATAGGTGGAGTAGTGGTGGCAAGGTTCTTCATTTTCGCATCCATTTTTTTTTTTTTCGTTTCTTTCTAAAACACTTTTTCTACAATCTAAAGACGTCACTTGAATCTTGAAGGGTGTTTCTATAGTATTCAGATCTATAGCAATGAACCAGTGGCCGAAGATGACGGCACCAACGAAGATGAAGATGAAGATGACAAGCCTCATGCGCTCTTAGGCTCATGCGCTCAAGCGCAGGAAGCGGCGCGCGTTGGCCCGTGTGAGCTGCGCCACCTCCTGTGGCGTCTTGTGAAGCGCCTGCGCCACCGCAGCGCACACGAGCGGCAGCGCACTGGGTACGTTGGGGTACTGCTTCTTAAGCAGCGTAACCTCATGGCGGCGACACTTAGGGAAGCCCATGTAGGGCGCGTCCGTCTCGATCACGAGGCGTTCCAACGGCACACGCGGCAGCATGTCCCGCAGCGCGGCCCCCCTCTCTTTCTTGCATACAAAGCCCGTGACGCCAATGTAGAAGCCGCGCGCCACGTACTCGTCCAGCTCATGCTCCGTTCCCGTGAAGCAGTGCACGAGGATGGGCGGTAGCTTGCCGTGGCCGTCGCTCTCGCTCTGTGTGAGCAGTGCCAGGAAGTCGGTATGTGCGAGTCGTTCATGGAGGAAGAGCGGCTTTTGCAGCGCGATGGCTAGCCTCAGCTGGGCCGTGAACCACGCGCGCTGGCTCGCGGCATCCGGGAAGGAAGGTGAGTAGTCCAGCCCACACTCGCCGACGGCGACAACGTCGTCGCTCTTCGCGAGTGCTTCCAGCTCCGATAACTCGGCCACCGTGGGCGTGGCATGCGCGTTGAAGGGGTGCACGCCAGCCGTTGGGAAGAGCTGCTGTGATAGCAACAATAACGATATGATCATCGGGTCAGAGTATATTAGGACACACCGGTAGTGATGAGCTTCCTATGGCAATCAGGTGGGGTTAGAAGGGTTGACAGGGGCGATGAGGATGATGAAGGGGGGGGGGGGGGGGGG
>JAADWT010001061.1:0-11511 GCA_023336285.1 Pythium grandisporangium
CCCCCCCCCCATTCTTCCGTGCGCCCCAGCCACTACTGAGTGAGATGCCGCTCTACTTCCAGCCACTACCGGACGAGGAGTACATGGCAGCTGTCCGGCACTGCCAGCAGGTGGCTCTCGCCTTCGACATGGCGTCAGGCCAGCAGACCTCGGGTCTAAACTTTCTGGGCTGGACGGATCGCCGGCAGGTGGCAGGCGACCTGCTCACCTTCTCCTGTGAGAAGACCTTTTCGGGGATCTCGGCGCGTGAGCTCATGCAGCGCTCATGGCGTATCCTGTCCACGCCCTCGCTGTATCAGAGATTGCATAGCGCCTCTCTGCAGCTCCGTCTGCATGTGCTGCAGCACGTCAACGCCGACGTGATCCTCTACCATTGGACGATGTGCCCGTGTGGTTCGAATCTGGTCCAAAAAGTGGTCTATCTCGTGGCGCGGGTACCGATTCCGGGCGGATTCTTGATCCTCTTCCGCTCCATCGACAAGGACCGTGTCGCATTTGACGAGGATGGCATCAATGAAGTGATCCAGAGCAGCCAGTTGCCTGGCGCACCCAGCCAAGCGGGGAAAACAGTCTATTGGCTCAATCTCGAGTCCTGGATCGTGCTCCGAGATGTGCCAGCTCCTTCTTCTTCTTCTTCGTCCTCCTCCACCACCACCGAGCCCTCGGAGCCCTCGGCCAGTCAGTGCCATTTTGGAGGCAGCTCCAGGGCTCAGATATGGCTGGTGGAGGTGATGCTGACGGCCATGCGCTGGGAGCATCTGGTTGTGGGGTCACACCTCCTGCCCGCGCCGTCCACTGACAGTGAGACAGCCTCATGAACTCGTGGTGCAGTTTGTTACTATTATTTGGTAGTACGGTATCGGCCCGTACCAGAGTTTGTATCGCTTGGAAACGCAAGGTGTCTTCGTGACTCGACCAGCGACACGGGGCATCGTCACGACATACAAACACCAAGTACGAGTGTCAATCTCTGCAAGCGATTCATGACTTACCGCGGTCCTTCGACCCGCGCCGATCGCGCGGGGGTGGGGCGGGTCCGGATTTCAGATCGCATGGAGCCCGCTCATTGGTTAAAATTCTGTCAAGTTGAAGCTAACAAGTGAATGCCGAAACAAACCTTCGAAAGTACAGTACACGGCGAGGCGGCCCGTGGATGACGCTGCCCATGACTCACGAGATATTTTGAAGAAACCCCCAGATCTGTGATTGATGGATAGCCCCATGCGGCCTATCGCCTAAGCATATCAGGGAGTGAGTGTAGGCAGGTACAGTTTGTTGATCCAAGAGTCATTCCATACCCCGCCACGGTGGATGGGATGCCGGACAGGAGCAGTCTAAACGTTGCCGGATTCCGTCCAACACCCATCTCGGACACGTCCGGACTCCGGACACGAAGTACTGTATTCTGTCAATAGTGACTTGGCACTTCACCCCCGAGCTACAGCCAGTCACTCTGCAATAAGAGCTCAACCACGCACATGAGCATCAGCGCCAGCCCCATCGTGAACCTGGACATGCTGCTGCCAACGGCCGCACCACATTGGGTGGGCAAGAGTGACGAGCTGCGCCGCCTTCAGAAGCGTGTGCGCCAGCGCGGCTACGTTAAGAACGCCTACAACAAGCAAAAGGTGTGATGGCAAATGATTGGCAACGCCAATTATTGTATTGAATTAATTGCATCTCCTAACATGTATCTGTGTATATGGTCCGGACGCGCTGTATGTAGGAGACAGTAGGAGCGCTGGTAGTCGAGGTGGAGGCGCTGGAGAAGCAGTACCAGGCGCTACGTGAGCCGTTGGGTCTGCTGCCACCAGTAGGGCCCCGGGCACGTCATGTAGCTATCCTGCCCGCGCATTCCTCTGCTCCAGCGAGGAAATCGCTGCGTGAGCGCTACCTGGAGCTGACAGCGCTGCGTCAGTACCTCTACGACGAGCGCTCAACGCTGTACAACGCCACCATCCAGTACGAGAAGCTCGTCGGCCGACTCCAGCAAATTATGGACATGCAGCCCCAGGTACGCAGGGTAGGGTCATTTTGATTGCTATTGTTATTGCTATTGCAATTGTCAATTTTATTATTATTGTTGCTGGATTGTGACTCACAATCCAGCAACAATAGTCACAATTTGTGCCTAAAGCAATCACCACCATGATGCCTTCCTTCTACCAGGACTGACTTACTGCTTCCTTGCTCTATCCTATGACCAGCAGTCCTGGACCGACGGCGAACAGCGTTTCCTATACCGACCACTGGACCACTGCGAGTACTTCGCCGTGGTGGAGCACACCAGGCAATATGTATTGCAGTTCCTCAACGACGCCACCACGAACAGCTCGGGGGTCGACGTGCTGGGCTGGACCGACCTGCACAAGCTGGAGGGCAAGCGGCTGGATTTCGCGCTGGAGAAGCAGTTCCCACAGGCCTCGGCCCATGAGTTGCTGACCCGGACGTGGGCCGTGATCACAGACCCGACCCAGTACGAACAGCTCTACAGTCAGGCCGCGCACCCCAAGATCGCGCTCCTGGAGACCGTGAACGAGCGCACCCTGCTGGCGTACTGGGCCGTGGACCTGCCATCGGCTCCACCCGTCTCGTTCAAGTCCATCGTGCTGCTCACGTGGCTGCCCGTGGCCAACGACGGCTTCCTCATCCTCTTCCGTTCGATTGACCGGGACCGACTGAGTGTGCGGGAGCACCAATCAACAGCATCGACCACGCAGACCACACGACTCGAGGACCTGCTCTCGGAAACACCGCGAGAGGATCGATGGGGGGACCTCTTTAGCTGGATCTTCCTGCAAGGCCAAGTGGGTGGCGCGTGCCGCTGCCATTTCGGCGGCACGTCGGAGAAAGTCTGGCTCGTGGAGGTGGTGCTGATCGCGCTGCGCTGGGAAGCGCTTGCCGTGGGTCGCCTGCCGCTGCTCGTGGACACGACTGCATGAGGAAGGTCTCCTTCGTGTCGATGGCTTTATTGCATTGCAAAAATCAAGAACCAATGGGGGGGGGAATAAGTATTGTCTTCCATTTCAGTTCTTGTTAAAGGGGGAGGGAGTTGTTCGGTGGTGGTGACTCCTTTTAATGTACAGCTTAAAGTTTGTTGGTGGCATTGCGCGCCGGGTGGTGGGTCAGTTTTACTGGAATCGGCGGGTCGTCGACGTCGTCAATAAATAGTGTTGGTTGTTGGCTCGCGCGCTTGGATAGGTCGTGTGTCTGCGTGTGTGTGTGTGTATGTGTGTGTGTATGCAGAATCCCAAAGTGTTGGCGCGCCAACGCAGGCAGCCGCGGGAGCTAACCAACGATCCGGTGAGAGACGACCATCGTCGAAGGAGAAGATGGATCGCTCCAAAGGCGACTGTCTGAGTGAGTGAGTCACAGCTCGAGAGGGAAGATGAGGTCGTCCTCGTCCACAGCGTGCGGACTGAGTACTGTGGGCAGGACCGAGGGCTTGCCCGGCGTCGCCGGCGCATGGTATTCGTTGTAGCATGGCTGGTAATAGTAGCCCCCCGCCTCGTCGTCGTCGTCCTCTTCGTCATCGCTGCTGTCGCTGTCACGGCCCTGCGCCAGCTCATCCAGGCCACGCCGCATCGCCGTCATGAACGACTGCGCCACGGCGGCGGCCTTGTCGGCCGAGTGCGCGGCGCGGGCCTGGCGCTCAGCCAGCGAGAGCACGGGCGGCACACGGACCGCCTCCGAGGTCGGGCTCCGCATGGAGGAGGCGGCGCCATGGCTCGCGAGGAAGGCGCCTGCAGGCTGCAGGCCATAGAGGAACGAAGGCGGAAGCGCTACATCTTCTGCGCAGATGCTCATGCTGTGGGTATGAAGGGAGTGGTGTGACGTGGATTGGTGGTAGTCGCTTTTTTGTTGGTGCGCCCGGTGATATCGTCGCTAAATAGACCGAGTGTGCGCAGATTGGAAACTGAGGTTGTTGGCGTTGGCGTTAGTGTGATCGTTGGTGGGGGCGTTGGCGTTGGCGTTGGCGTTGGATGTGAGCGAATGGGTGCGAATCTCAAAATGTAGACAAGTGAATGGGTTGGTGGTGTTTGTGCAAGCTCCATGGAGGAGGGGCGAGGGCCAAGCCACAAAAACGTGGCGCGGTTGAATGTTGGGGCGCGTGCCCTCCACCGTATTTGGGTGTCACAACCTGCGTGCGTGGGTTGGTGTTGGTTTTTGACTGGCTGCCTGCCCACCGGCCAGTCCAAATTCAACCAACGCTCCCAGCTGAGATCCCCTCCCTAACGGCAAGTTGCCCTCTAAATATTTCGGTACATTCACCAGCTACAGTACAGTACCAGCAGTCGTTCGCTCTCCCTCCAATACTTGGTAAAAGTCGCCGAAACCAGCCGCGCCGCCAGAACCGGGGCAACCACGCCTCTTCCCCACCAATGACCGCGGGGCGAAGATCCGACGTCACAGATTCAACGGCCCTGCCATCGCTGATACAACTCCACCATCCACTGGTGGCGAGCACGCCAGATTCGACTGGGAAGGCGGGAAGGCGCGCGGCCTTGAACTTGCCCAGCCTAAAAGTTGATGGCGCGGGAACATGCTTATAAGCGTGCGTGCCCTCCCTCCCCCTCTCAGTCTCAGTGGAAGCCAGGTCGCTACATGTACGCCCCGCAAGCGAAGAAAAAAACAGAGAGACGGCTGGGGGTTTACGGAAGAAAAGGCAAACGTGGTGGTGGTGGGTGTTGGCGTTCGTTGTTGGTTGTTGGTTCAAGATACGGCGCTGGTCGCTGGATGTTGGAGCAGGTGGGGCTCTCTGCTCGTCCACGCTCTTGCGTGGATTCCATCCATTGGCTGGTGCTCTCTCTCCTTATTTTTATAAGCACTGTACATGCAGGTCGACCTCTTGTTGGAGATTCTCGGATGAGAAACCGACGATGTGCAGCAGGCTGCTGCATGTTCGCAGATGCTGTGAGATTCCAGAACTGCAAGTGAATCTCCATCACATGACGGGACGGGTACTGGCGTTGGTGTGATGTTTACTGTCAAATAAACCCCAACGTGCGACGTTGAGGCATTTATTTTTACTTGGTTTACTTCTCTCTTTTTTTACAGGCTGGTCTCCTACAGTACCAGACGAC
Organism: Pythium grandisporangium; assembly: GCA_023336285.1. Taxonomy (NCBI): domain Eukaryota; phylum Oomycota; class Peronosporomycetes; order Pythiales; family Pythiaceae; genus Pythium; species Pythium grandisporangium. The sequence goes on from JAADWT010001061.1 coordinate 5,085, forward strand.
GTGACCAACAAAGGCGCTGATACATTGTAGTTATCCGAAAATCCATCACTGTTGATACCACAGACGGTCTAGGATAGACAGTAAACCTATTGGAATCGCCAGCGTCCGTGCCACCTTCTGGTTTGTGCGCATGGAAGACAAACGAACAAACCAACCAACAGGCTGTTGGCTGTTGGCAACAGCAGTCCTTTCACCAGCGTCCACACTGCTCAAGAGAGAGTGGATCGTTCATTTGCGCTAAGATTTCTTCCTCTTCTTCTTCAAGCACGACAAAATCAGCTTTGAACCCTGTTGGGTGCTGGGTGCACACCCTGCTGTTCGGTTTGCTTTTATTATAAGAGAGGACCCAGTGCGTTTTGTTGGCGTTTACTTTGTGTTGGTGGCGTCTCTCGCTGCAGCTTGAACTTCAAGGCGTGGCCCAAAGTTCAAGCCTCCGCTAGTTCAACTCACACACCCCAGTCTTCTTCCAGGATCGTCACTCTTCACCTGTGACGAAAACCCCCCAAGAAAATCAGGAAACAATCCACCTAGTCTCACTTTACGGTGCATTCCCATCTGAATCTCTGTGTGTCTGTTAACGAATGTTCCACCCTGTTTGGGAAAGCGAATGTCTCCGCCCCAGCACCGGAACTTCCCGGCGTTGCAGACTAGAGTGGTTAACTGCAACTTGCAGTTAACCACCCTCGTCTCTGGTGATGGGCAGCTTCCACACTCACCTTGAGTTCAAGGCGAAAGGATATGTACGCCCCTGCAACCGCCACCCAAGAGGCAACTGCAACTGCAACATGCTCCACACCAACAACCAATACCAACGCCAACACTGGTATCCAAGACGCCAACACCAATGCTTCGATCGCAGTGGAAAAAAACTGATATTGTTAAAAAAAAAAACCTTTGTAGAGAACGTTTGGGCGAGTCTAGGCACATCAGGCACTCTTACTCATGGGGTGCGGTTGGCGGTGATACTGCTGCATTAGCCCACGTAGACGAGCAGCGTACGTGTTCAAGAGAACCCAGTTGCTAGTGTCGTGGGCACGGAGTTGACGCAGGAGATCGCGTTCCACCGCGGTTAACTTGTTCCGCGGTCGATGGCTCTGGTTTTTCATCAACAGTGCTACGATCTGGGCACGTTGCTGTATTGATATTGGTTGCGCTAAAGAGATCTCTGACGGACCAGCAGTTCCCTTGGGCGGTGAGGATCGATGATCCGCTGCCTCACTGCGTTCTTCTTGCCCGCTCTGACGGGCTATGAGCTTTGAACTATAAGCGGGTTCCTCGTTAAGTTGACTCAGCGGATTCTCTTCCACCTCCAGCTTCACTGCCTCATCTTGGACGATCTGCACGAGCACTGTTTCCGAGTGCACGAGGGTCTCCTCTGCCGACACCTCGGTGGCTTGCCACATACGCTTGAGTTGGGCATCTCCCGTCTGAACCACTGGGTGTGCAGTCATTCCGGGACCACCAGCGAAACCTAGGGTCATGTCCTGGTTAACCACAGACCGCACACTCACCAGCAGTTTGCAGGTCGCGCACTCGCGCTCCAGCGGTGACAACTGGATATGCACCGTCGTCGAGGCTCTAGGAGCGATCATCCCCATCGTTGGTCGAACTCGGAATTTGCGTGACGCCGTGCATTGCACCTTGAAGATGACGGTGCGCTGAGGTTCCGAGCTGGTGAGGAGGAGGTGCTGCAGCCGTCGCTCACCCACGACGAAGCGCAGACCGTGACCTGCATCGCCGCCGTCATGGCTCACCACAATGCTCATGGCACTTCTTCAATGGTCACTCGCTCTTTATATAGGTACTGTTGGCGCCAGTCCCGCTGTGAAGGAACTCAAGGTCGCGAAACGACGCCAACTGCCAAATTTCCATTATTGAACAACTAACCGTCAAATTGAAGCTATTGTTTTCATAAACGTCCGGTATCACGTCGCACCTTGCGCTCACAACACGCTTCCATCATCACCGCTTCTCAATAGCCTGTTCTGTATCCGCGCACTAGGTCTCTCTGTTTCTGTGGTGCCTTGCTTTCTTCTTCTCTTTCTCTCTCGCTTTCTCTCTTAGCCCCTGGAGAAAACAATTGTTGGAAGGCATGAAGCATGAGGAATGAGGACCCCTCCCACCCCACACACTAGAAGGGGAGAGCCCTCATTCCGCACCCGTCGGCGCCTTGGAAGTGACGTAGTTGAGCAGGTCAATGCGGGTCACAATCCCCACAGCCTCGCCCTGTTCGCCCTCTTCATCCTCCTGGCCCGCCGTAACCAACAGGAAATGGTCCTTGTCGAACATCTCGGCCACCTCGGCCAACGTTGTCTGCCGTGTAACCCGCGCAAACTTGGTAAACATGACAGTTCGCACGGGATCCGAGCGCCCCACACGACCCGCCGAGAGCGTGGACAGCAAATGACCAATGGTAACCACGCCACAGAGCCGATTCTCGTGCACGACGGGCAACTGGTCAAAGCCGTGCTGCTCCATGAGCTGGATCGCGGCGTCACAGGTCACGTGCAGCTCCACCGTGGCCGGTGCTGGCGGATTCAGCACGGCCACACTATGCGATGCCCACCACGTGGCCGGGTTCTTGTGGAACCGTGAGTAGTTATCACTCGTGTGCAGCGGCGTAGCCACGTACGCGTTCTCGTACATCCAGTGGTCATTCAGGAACTTGGACATGTAGTTCCGCGTGGAATCAGGTAGCAGGACCACACAGCGCTGCCCCTCAGTCAGTGACGACGCACACTTGACAGCTGCAGCCATGGCCGAGCCGCTGGAGCCACCGCAAAGCAGGGCCTCCTCTCGAATCAGTCGGCGCGCCATGATGAACGACTCCTGGTCGGTGGTCTTCTCCCACTGGTCCACAAGCGATCGGTCCAGGACCTGCGGAATGAAATCGTACCCAATGCCCTCGACCTGGTACGATTGCAGCCGGTTCTTGTCGTTCAAGGACTCGGGCTGGGCCAGGATCGAGCCTTCCGGGTCCACGCCCACCACGATCACATTTGGGCAGGCCTCCTTCAGCTTCTTGGCTACTCCTGAGATCGTACCCCCTGTACCCACGCTGCCGCACCCAATCCGCGTTGACGAACATGTTAGCTTTCTATTGTCGATTTTCATATCGCCAAGTAAAGACACACATACAAACACACACGCGCACGGACGTACCCCATGACGATCATATCCACGCGCCCGTCGCATTGGTGCAAAATCTCCTCGGCCGTGCCTTCGTAGTGCGCCAACGGGTTGGATTGGTTGGCGTACTGGTCTAGGATATGCGCGTTGGGTAGCTCCAACTGCAGACGCCGCGCGATGCCAATGTGGCTCTCGGGCGAATCCCAGCTGGCCTCCGTCGGCGTGCGGATGATCTCGGCGCCCAGCGCCTTGAGGATGTTGACCTTTTCCAAACTCATTTTCTCTACGAAAAAAAAAAATCAACAACAACAAAAACAAATATCAAAAATCAAGAATCGCAACAACAGCAAAAAAGAAAAGAAAAACTCCAACGTTCCAAGAGCGAAAACACGTACCGGGTAGCGTGATGATGCAGCGGTAGCCCTTGATGGCAGCGGCAAGCGCGAGTCCGATGCCCGTGTTGCCCGATGTTGGCTCGATCAGCGTGTCACCCGGTTTGATGCGACCAGCACGCTCGGCATCCTCCACCATCCGCTTGGCAATACGGTCTTTAATCTTTCATACGGCCCCACAAAGATGTACAATGCATGCCTATGGTTAGTGCCATCCCACCCAACCACCCCTTACACTGACAAAACATGTACTCCTTGGCCTCTGCATTCCATAGCTCTTTTTTTTTTTTGGTGTGTGCCTACCGATCCGCCGGCGTTGAAAAACTCGCACTTGGCCAACAACTCGCAGCGAAGATGCGCCTTCTTGCTGATGTTGTTGATGCGCACCATGGGTGTCTGTCCAATGGCGTGCTGTCATGATCCGAATCAAAACCAAAATCGATAGCAGAAACAAAACAAAACAAAAACACAGGGAGACGCTTGTGTCAATGGCATCTTGCGAGCGAATCCCACCGCATGCAGCGTATGTAGCTAGAGGTACTGCCAAGCGATGCGGAATTAGTAAGCGCCGCACCATGATGTCTGGCAGGATCGCCTGCGCCGCGTCGGGGAGGGCAGCCATCGTAGACAGAGAGAGTGAGAGAGCGTGAAGGAGCGAGTGTTCGAGAGGCTCTGCCGAAATGAGCTTTTCGAAAATGAAGCACTCAACTCACTCGTCTCGCTTTTTTTTTTCTTCTCGTGCTTTTTTTAATACCTGCTACTTCAATAGATTTCCGGAAATCCCCGCTATCCGAATCGTACCTTCCACCTCACGCGGTGTACGGGTACCTTACCTTTGGTACCGAATTCCGACCATTTCCACAGGTGTCGTTAGATTACCGTATTTCCCCGTTCACCTCCAACTGTGTTAACTTTGGGGCGAATCGTGTACCGGTAAGTAATGTTGTAAGTATAACTCGCTTGCCCACATGGGTCCCCGCATACGTAAACCATCGCCGCCATCAATCCCATCACTTCCAATTAATAGAGTTGACTGCCGAACCAGCATGGTGAATGCACCGACCGCGACGCCCCGGCGCGTGCTGCTAGCGCTGGGCGCGCTCATCGTGCTGCGCAAGGGCGCGCAGGGGTTACGTGCGCTTCTAGCGCCAGCAGCAGCGGCAGCGGCTTCGACCCAGGCAGCTTCGCCGCCCTGGCGCCTCTTTAGCGTCTTCCTGCGCGACCTGCGTGAGCACCGCGTGGCCAAGGTGCTGCTGGCCGCCAACATGGTGCTGGTGCAGGGCAAGGACGGCGCCGCATCTTACAAGTGCGTGTGGTGGATGGCGGACTGGCATTGAAGAAGGGCGAGGAGACTGATGTGGGCTTGGTACCTCTTATTATTGTTGTTATTGTTATTGTTATTGTTATTGTGATTGTGATTGTCGCCAGAGTACTGGTGCCGCCGCGCACGGAGAACACGTATATCCTGGACACGCTGGTGCGCGCGGGCGTGGAGTTTGGCTCGCTGCCGCCACCGGCCACGCGCCGCATCCTGCCCATCCTCATGACGCTCATCCCATTCATGTACGCTGCATGGTCCATTCATTCAACTCAGTTAATGGTTAACGCTCATGATCCTGGTGCTCCTTGATTGTATACCTATGTCATCTCGTGCTCACGGGGGTTGGTCGGCCCACCACCAGTTACCTTGGCATGACGTACCGCATGCTGCGTGGTCTGTTTGGCGCCGCGTCGAGCGATGGCGGCGGCAGTGTGGGCAAGGATGGCTCCAACAAGGCCGGTGCCTCAGCAAATGGTGCCGTCAGCGCGGGTCGCATCACATTCAACGACGTGGCGGGCATTGACAGCGCACGCCTTGAGCTCGGTGCGTTTGTTGCCTGTTCATAGTCTTTTGTCCCCCTCATTCCACTGGCCATGGGGGATGCACCGAAGACCCTTGTGAACTGGATCCGTCTCGCTAACTGGGACCCACCGCTTGTGTGGTGCTTGGATGGCTGTCATGATGTTACTACTATTGCTGGTTGGCAGAGGAGGTGGTGGATTTCCTCAAGCATCCACGGCGGTACGAGGCCATTGGCGCCAAGATGCCCAAGGGCGTCCTGCTCTGTGGGCCCTCGGGGACGGGCAAGACGCTATTGGCACGTGCCGTGGCCAGCGAGGCCGGCGTGGCCTTCCTGTTTTGCTCCGCGTCGGATTTTGTGGAAATGCTGGTCGGGCGTGGTGCCGCACGCGTGCGTGAGCTGTTTACACGCGCGGCACAGCACCGCCAGTGCATCATCTTTATTGATGAGATTGATGCATTGGCCAAGGCACGCGGGGGCCTCAACTCAAACGACGAGCGCGAGCAAACGCTGAACCAATTGCTGACCGAGATGGACGGCTTTGAACGTGGCAGTGGCAGCGACGACGATGGCCAAGAGAGCGTGGTCGTGGTGATCGCGGCCACGAACCGCCCCGAGGTATTGGACCCGGCGCTGTGTCGACCTGGACGCTTTGATCGCCACGTTTACGTCGGTCTACCGGACGCCAAGGGACGCGCCGCGATTTTGGCCGTGCATTGCAAACGCATCCGGGTGGGTGATGACGTCGACTTGGCCGTGGTTGCCGAGGAATGCGGTCAAATGGGGCAGCAGTCGGGCGCGCAGCTCGCGAGCCTCGTCAATGAAGCGGCACTGCTCGCCGTGCGCCACGGAGACACGAGCGTCAAGCACTGCCACTTTGAATTGGCCATGAACCGTGCCCATGAAGCGCATTGCAAAAACCTGGCGGGCGCCTTTGACTTTGAAATCAATTAAGTTGCGCTGCCTGCCGTGTTTCTCTTTTGGTCTGTGGGTTACTGGTATTGCTCAAAGCGATGGGCTTTGTCAGGGGCTAGCGAGTGCGAACTCCGGGGAAGGGGGGGGGGG
>JAADWT010001062.1:0-11491 GCA_023336285.1 Pythium grandisporangium
CCCCCCCCCCCCCACCACCACCACTCGGTCAGTATGGGTACCAGCCGTGCTTTGTCCATCCATCAGCTCACTCTCAAATTCGCCAGCACGCCATCGACCAGTTCACACCACTGTGAAGTGATCCATTTTGTCCTCTCTCAGCCACAATGCTCATCAAGACAATCACCACCATCGCCATGCTCGCAGTCGCCACAAGTGCCGCTGCCGCACAGATACAAGGGGAGCCATTGGTGCCATCGATGGTGTCGGAGGTGTTAACCAACGACTTGCCATCGTGTGATCAACGACCGGAACGCGTGTGCAAGATGCTTGCGTTTTGCCGATGGAACGAAGGTCTGCAGATGTGCGTGAGTGCGAATGGACCGGTTGACACGCTACTTCCTATTGCTACACCCCCGGTAATGATCATGGACCCCAGTGCCAGTGTGCTTCCTGAGGCCACAGAAGATAACGATTGGGAGGATCCGACCCCAGCGCCAACGACCCCAGCACCAACGATCCCAACTCACGAACCACCGACTCCAATGCCCGAACCAACGGGGACGCCCACTACTCCACCGGTCGAAACGCCCACACCAACGCCAACGCCATTCGACTGCTCAGGCTTCACCCGTGCCATGTGTGCAAAAATGACGTCGACATGCAAATGGGACTCACAAGCGGGCGTGTGCAGGAACTTGAAGCCTATCGTGACAGCGACATCGCCAATGATCAATTAGTTTTCTGCCCCCAGAGAGCCCTGGATTGAGTCATTCCACATGCTCGGTCGTTCAGCCTCTACGTGTGGAACGCTATGCGTCATTGTCCAGTGCCGTCGGCGAGAGGCTTTCCTCGGGCGTTTTAAGAAGCTCTTGAAAATCGAGCATACTGCGTTTTTGAGTCTAAGGTGGATTCGCTAGTTCCCGGTGGTGGGCTGCACTTAACAAAGGTGACTCTCCTTTTACTCAATACAGAAACGTAGAACTCCCATCTCCAAGCGTACTACAGGTATTATCCCCTACGTCATCTTCTTTTGCTTATGCTGAAGGAATCAGTGCGGATCATGACCGATACCTCGTGGTTCTGGTGGTCTCGAGTCCTCCTGCCATCGAGTGGTTGGTCAAACGTGTCGTTGTGTATTGTGTGTCCTTCATGTATATCATTCAAAATGAGGTATTCTCGCCAAGCTACGTAGCTGTTGGTATGGTCACGTGTGCGAAAGAATGGTCCACCACAGCGTGAAGCAGATGCAGCCAGCGATGACGAGCGCGATGATGGTGTTGTTGCGCATCTTCTTGCGTCGGATCTGCTCCATGAGCGAGTGAATGCCGGAAAACGAGTTGGCCAGTGTGTTGGCCTTGCCACGCGAGGACATAAAGCGAGCACGCTGGGTATCCAGGGCGTTCTTGGCTTCTAGCGCTTGACTGAGGGTGCACAGTGCAGCCCGATACCAATCATCCAACGGCACAAACAGCGAGATGACAGTACGACAGGTGAGCCAACAGTCAGCAACAAGGGACCCGTGCTCTTCCATAACCAGGTCCTCCAATAGAATGTTTGCTGGCTACGTACTCGATAATACTGCTCGCCATGACCCTGGACGAGTCCACCGACCGTCGTTCATTGAGTAGCGAATCCACCTCGCTGTCCGGCGTCGATACGTTTTGTCTGTACGTCGTCAACCAAAATCAAGGATTGCCCATGGCACAACACGTTGGTAAAATGCACATTCACCGATCAGCACACTCTTGTAGCCACTAGATATTAATACAACCCAGAAAGACAGCCCGCACGCGTTAGCAACGCGGTTGCACAACGTACCGATTGCCAAAGAGCTTGTGTGTCTCTCGTTTCTCCTGAAGCGAACCCTGCGAAAAAAAACAAAAAAAAACGGATGGATGGATGCATCACGCTACGGTCAGCGATTTGCAAAAGGAATGAGGGTATTCAAACATCCACGTATCGATGCCCTCAGCCGTTCGTCTCGCACCATAGTTCGCCGATATTCGGTCTTAAAGTCAAAGTAGAGCTCGCGATATCGCTGCAGCACGGCATCTTGTGTCTTGCTTGCGGACGCCTTGGTATGCACGCTCATGGCGTCAATCGTCTCCGAGAGCTACCGTCAATAGTACACACACACACACACACTCAGCTGTAATGTCAGAGCCTTTACCGTGCATCTCGTCAGTTCCTCCCATGCAGAAGGCTTGCTTCCACCCGTACCGTGGTCAGCGCCATCTCAATCTTCAACGCCACGTCCTTCTCCTTGGTGGACTCCGTTGGTGGGTTCTCTGCCCATCATCCGTTGTCAATCCCATGTCACCCCCCCCCATCGATGATGACACCACCCATACGCCGTCCGTCAGTGCCACTCCCCCACAGCATACAGGACACTCATCATCACATCATCAGTGGTGGTGGCATTTTGGCAGCACGAGTCACAACAACATACCTTCATCGTACTCTTCCGCGGAGCGCATGGCCGCCTTGTTCAGCGCAGAGTACGCCGCCGTGTTCTCCTCCAGTTCCCTCTCCGCTGCCCGCGCCTGGCGCCGCAGTTCCTCCCACGACATGGCCGCCGGCATCATCGTGTAACCTCGATGGAGATGGAAATGGAAGATGGATGTTCCGTTTGAAGTCGTCGGCTCCCACGGCGGGTCGGGTCAAGCGGATATTCCCTCCCCTTACAAACCCCCCAAAAACCCACCCGTTACGGGTAGGCAACCCATGCAACACACGTTAACTACGGTTTCAACCGTTACTTAACGCTACTTCAAATCAGCACCCCCCTCCCGGTCTTTCCGTTAAAACCGAAACCGCCCTCCCCCCTCTTATCATCATCATCATCATCATCGTCATTTCCGCCGCAACGGTAACCTTTGAAAGAGAGTTCCTAGCTGCCGGTGGTGATCGTCATGCAGGGCACGGAGCGGCTCAGTGCATGCGTGGAGGCGCTGCGTCTGGCGCCCAGCGCCAGTGACCAGCTGGTGCAGCAAACGCGCCTCTTCCAGGAGCTCCTGGCGCTGCAGGCGCGCTGGCCGCAGCCCAACAAACCTAGCAACAACCTCAATGCGAATGGGCCCGTCACCACGCTGTTTGCGCAGCTACTGCAGGCGCTAGTCGTGTACAGCGGTGGCTATGGTGGTGGCCATGCCGGTGGTGGCAGCACCAGCACGGGCATGTCGCTACCGCTGCTCTCGACCACGGTGCCCACGTCCGAGAGCGTGCAGCACCTACTGACCGAGCTACTGACGCGTGCGTACGACTTTGCCGCGGCGCCAATGATCCACGAGCTCATGCACGGCAAGTACACGGCACTGTACGTGCGCGCCACGCTATTGCAGGTCGTGTCGCGCCTACGCATCACGGACATGCAGCAATTTGTGGGCGACGCGGTGGCCGTGGCGGCGCGTCATCTTCGCGCCGCGGATTTCTACCTGAAGCAGTGCCTTCTCGAGGCCGTGGCACGCATATTGCAGCGCGGTGGCGCGCGGCTCGCGAGCTTCCACGGCGAGGCGCTCAAGATGGCGCTCAAGCTTGTCGTGGACAAGACCCCGGAGGTGCGACTCGCAGCGGCTGCTGTGCTGCATGCCGTCGCCACCACGACCACGGCCGCGGTGGGTCAAAGCGCAGCGGCATCAGGCACCACTGGAAGTAGCGCCGCTCTGAATGGAGGCGCTGGTAGTGGCATGGGTAATGGCGCAGGTGCGACGGACGGAGCTAGTGGCGGCGTGGGCAATGGCGCGGGGACCAGCGCCCATGGAAATACGGGTGCTGGTGCTGGTGGCAGTGCTGGTGTCGGTGCGGCATCCAGTATGGCGACTGGCAGCAGCAGTGGCGCGGGTGCGTCCGGGAGCAGTGGTGTGGGTGGTGTGACCCTGGAATCGATCATGCAGGCTGCAGGCAAGGGCCTGGATGACGTCGCCCCCGAGGTGCGACGCGCCTTTGCCGCGACCGTCGGCGTTGTGCTGGCCAAGTTTGCCAGCTCATCGCCCAGTGATCTGCGTGGCAGTCTACATGGTGCCCCACCGTCTTTCCTCCCGCCAGTCGATGACCCCAGCGATGGAATCGCTATCTCCACGGATGGAGACAACAGCCTGGCCGCCAGTAGCAGCAGCGTGGTCAGTAGCGACAGCAACACCAACCCCAACAGCAATAGCAACGGCAACGGCAATGGTAGTGGCAGTGGCAGTGGCAGTGCCAGTGGCAGTGGCAATGGCCCTGGCCTTGGCAACGGCAACGGCAGTGTGACCCCGTCGCGTGCGCGCCGTGGCTTCAAGCTCAACCTGCCTGGCATGTCATTGACGCGCCGCAAGGCCACGACGGCCGAGTTTGCCGGCCTCGCCAGTGTGATCCTCTACCTGAAGGATCTAGTGACGACCAAGTACCTCGCGGCCTCCACGAACCCGCAGCATCACCACGGCGGCATCCTGGCGTCCTACGCCGTTGCGCTGACCAGTATGTTCACACACCTGCCTGTGGATACCATCACAGACTATGAACTGGGCGAGGTCGTGGATGCCTTGCTGGCCGTACTGGACCATACGCTGACGTTGGCAGATCTGACCCGTGCTCGAAATGCCGTGGGCTATGTGCTTCGCTTTGGGTTACTGGTCGTGCTTTCGGAACGACAGCAAGAATCCCTACTGCGTGTGTACCTGCAGCGCATTGCAACAGTGGCCGAGGATGAAGAGGGGAACCACCACAAGGCTCTGGCACTCTTGGTCGAGATGGCGCACCTGCTGCCATCACTGGGGGAGGCCTCGGTCGTGCACGCACGTGAGGCCACGCAGGTGTTGCACGCGCTGCTTACACATGAAAAGCAAAGCGTCCGCTTCCAGGCCGGTGTCGTCATGGCCTCGTTGCTCACGGCCCTGCCCTACATGTTGAAATCTGGCCTGCTGCAATGCGTGACCAGTCTGCGAGAAACCACGTCACTACTGCTTCGAGATCGCGCGTCACGGGAACATGCGGGCCAGGCGTTGGAGGAGGCTGCTGCCGCCGCTGCTGCTGGTGAATACGACCAGGAATACGACCAGGATAGCACCGCGCAGCACACACAGAGCAAGACACACTTATACGCGATTCAGGGCTATTCCACCGCGATCGCGCACGTGGTGCGAGCGCTGGGGGTGCCATCCGATGCATCGTCGTTGCCGGTCTCCTCGCCAACGGCATCGCCGCCGCTCCGCTCCGCGTTGTGCCATAACTTGCTCACAAGCTTGTTGCATCTGGCGACGCGGTTGATTGAGAGTCAATTCATTGAAGCCTGTGCAGATAGCATCTGGCTCACGTGCACACGGGCGGGCTGGACACTGGTGGGTAGTCTCGTGACGATCCAGGATGACGTGTGGACCCCCACGACAAGGCGCACCCTCATGGATCTCTGGTTACGCGCTAGTGTCTTGCAGACCCGTGAGGCCTCGCTCGAGCTATTGCGCATGGAAGCCGCGGTCATTGCACTGCATAGCTTTTTGATGCATGGCGTGGGGGGTTATGGTGGTGAGTCTGGCAACGAAGACGAGAGTAGGAGCGACCAAAGCGTGTATCAATTGACCGCCCACGTGCTGCACACGTTCCTGACCGTGGCCACGGGGCAGCTGAGCAAGCCACAGAAGCGACGTGGGCAACACGCGCGTCACCGTCTGCTGGGGTGGATTCTCAAGTGCTTCACGGCCCTGCCACCGGTATTTAGTGACTCGTACGTGCTCCTCCTTGACGTCGCGACCGAGTACACGACCGCGCAGGCGCTGACCAGTCTTCGTCATGCCGCGAATGTGCCCCCCACAGCGACCACGTATCTCTGTAATGCGTTGTCGGGCGAGGATGACGCACTGGAGATGGCAAGTCTGCCTCGTCTCGTGGCGGGCGATGACCCCAGTGTCTTGTACACGCGTGATTTGAACCACATCTTGGCGCTCCTGCAGCGAGACAACACACTGACCGATACCGAAGTGGAGGTGCAGTACCTGGACACGTTCTGGGGCCTCGTGTGCGATCACCATTCGTGGAACGATGTGTATGAGCGTCGCCTGTGCAGCAGCTTTACGTATACGCGGCTCGCGGATGCCAGCGTGTTTTTGTTTGGCCGCATGTTTCACTTTTTGCCCGACGAACTGCAGTTACGGTGTCTGCAGCACCTTGCCGGTGTGTTGGCCGATACCCGCATTGAATGCGAGGTCAATGTATGCGCGCTACTGTTTGCAGTGACCAAACAGGCAAAAATGGGCGTGACGGCGGTACCTTCTTCTTCTTCCACGTCGACAACGCTACCGCCAAATTGCTCATGGGCTCCGCAGGTGCAGGCAATGCTGTCGGAGATGCTCTCCTCGGTCAACTCGACGGTGCGCCGTGGGGCAGCCGAGGCCTTGGCATTGTTGGCCGCCGTACTGCCCGAGCCACAAGCGCGTGCTCTTGTTCGCGATCTGGAGCAACGGCTTGCCCCCACAACGAAGCTGTCGCTGTCCTCATCATCGCCAGCGTCATCGACGTCGCCATCAGCGGTCTCGTCGGCATCAAATGCAACGGCGACTCCCTCCATTTCTGCAGCAACAGCTACATCCACGGCCGTGTCTTCCTCGTCGTCCACCGATGTTTGTGTCATGCAGGCTGGCGTTGTCTTCGCGCTGGCGTGCATCAAACGTGTGTGTGGCTCGGGTATTATCGTTGATTCCTCGTTGTTGTTCCGCTTTGCTGGAGAGGTCACCCAGCCGCTGCGCTCATGGATGCTGCATTCATGGAGCATCATTGTGGAATCCGTCAGCGCGAGCGGTGGCGATGATGAGCATTACATCGCGTCCAGTGTGGCGTTAATGGATGCACAACTGGTCGCTGGCTTCCTGTACAATTCAAGGGTCAACAAGAGGAACCTGCGTTGGCACAGCAGCGCACGCGTATCAATGGCGCGGATCATCAATGCCGTCACCGCGACACTGGGACCGGAGTTGGCTATTGCGTTTGAATTAAGCGAGCCGATCGCATTGACACCCGATACCATCGATGCCGCGGAGGGTCCAGACAATCCGCTTCCTGCAAATGCAACTCAAGAGCAGCCTTGGCATCGCCATCGACTCACGGATTTCTATACAATCTGGGGTATGCTTCGTCAAGATGGTGACCCACGCGTGGAGCTGGAGTTTCTCAAGTTTGTGGAGCAGGTGGTAGTGTTTGCTCCCGCACAATTTCGGCGCCATGATCTGCTGTACATCTTGAACTTGCTCTCAGATGGATTCGTGGACCCAGCATTGGACAGTGAAGAGATGGGTCTGCTGCTAGCACCATCGCGAATGACGGATTCTTTCAGTGCATCAGCTCCAGGGCCACCCACGTTGCCCACTGAGACTCCATCCAGTTCTTCGTTTCCGATTTCGTCTCGAGATTCGTTCAGCTCGCTCGGTTGGCAGCACGCAAGGAACGCGCTGGTCTGCGTACATGGCCAAAGTCGGCATATGCTCCAGCAAGTCGGCATGTCGTGTCTTCGTACCTTGACCGAACGTGATCCTGGTGTGATTCGGCGTCACAATTTGCCGTGTGTACTCTTCCACGCCCTGCACGTGGAGCAAAACGCACAGCTATGGGGGTATCAACCAGCATTGCATGGCATGTGGGATTTGCTTGCGTTCACGGTTTATATCCCCTGCAAATCGCGCAACGCCGTGGGTGAGATTTGCCACACAATTTTTGCACTCATTGATATCGATGGCGGGGATTGGCGTGGCTGTGAGCCTTGTACATGGGCGTTGCTGTGTCGCGGCATCGCCGTGGGAGAATCTGGCCAAACCTCGGCCGCATTCGATGCGGAACAAGAGCTGGCTAGTCCACGTGATGGAAGCTTTATCGGCGATGATAACGATCCTACCGTGAACAACAGTACCATGGCCCCGAGCGACAAGTGGAATTTGGTTGGCGAAACGGGTCCGCATGTGATCACTGCTGCCGTGGCGGCGCAAGTTGCGACATGGCGTCGCACCAAACGCCACGTTAGCGATTTACTGGCAATGCTGCCTCTATTGTCACGCCCCGTACGTCAATTTGCCGTGCAGTGTGTGGTGCGCGTGTTCGAGTTGGTCAAGCGTGGTTCGTTTGATGCGTCAACGGGGGCAGGTAGCCATCGCAGCAGTATTGGTGGTGGTGGTGGTGGTATCAGTAGTGGATTTGTTGTTCACGACAGCGAGGTCCAACCGCATTTTGATGCGATCCAGGCACGACAACGGTTTATCGAGCGCCTTACCGCGGTGTCAGCAGCTCCTGACGTCCCTGTGGACCAGTCAGCAATATCGCGTTCAGCGACTGGAAACGATGGTGCACTCAATTTTCTGAGCATGTACCTGGATGAGTTTGTGACGCTGGCATGTCACGTGACCATGTCATCGGCGGATGGCAAGCACGAATTACCTGCGTTTCAGTGCATGGGGCTACGCTTTCTTAAAGTCGTTGTGGCTTGCTTTGCGCATGCCAAGGACCCTGAAGTTCAGGCCGGCGAAGGGGATGCCTACGTGCTGGATCCATACCAAGCGCAAATCTCATCTGCCGTGCGCCACGCGATCCGGCAGGTGCAAACCACCGCGATTGATCAGGTCTTGCTCGCAAGTTCACCCGCTGGCGGTGGTGGTGATCATCTGGGTGGCGTAATGGCGGCCGGTGGGAACGAGGATGTCGGCGGATTTTACGCACCATTGGCTGTGGAAGCGTTTGCACTCTGTGGCGATGTCATTCGCTGCCGTCTGGTGCAGGACAAGGTTGCCCTGGGTCGTCTGCTGCGGATGACACTGACGGAAGATTATGGGCACACGCATTTCATTGGTGACGAAGTGACTCGCACGTCGCTGGTGTTAGCCAATCTGAGCTGCGTAGCTCGCCTTGTCAGCTCGAGCGTGGATGCCTCGGCCTCGGGCTCGGCCTCGTCGGCGGTGACTTCACTTGCACGATCCGTGACAAGTAATTTGGCGCCATCGATGGCGTATCTGCTGCGCTGCTGGATGGATGCGACCTTGAGCTATGGCCTGCTAATGCAGGGCCAGGGCCCGTGGCCGCAGTTGATTGTCACGCGGGAGCGGCGCGCCGTGCAATCCAGTGTGCTCAAGCTCGTGCTGCCCGTGGTCAAGCCCACGACCACACCACCATCATCCTCGTCACGATTGCGCTGCCAGTCTGGCTCTGGGTTGTTAACGTCCGGAGCCACCAACACGAGGGCAACGGTGGATGTGCTTCGGTCACTGTTCAAGCAGGCGTGGCCCACGATCCCACTAGCGATGGCGTGTTGGCAAGAACACGCAGGGAGCGTGGCCACGCAGGAAATGAGTGCGCACTGCGCGCTTGTGCTTTCGTATAGTGTCTTCCACGTTGCCACGTGCGTTCGCGACCGTGAGCACCGTGTCGAGGACCAGCTGGTGCCTGTGCTACGCGCGATTCCTCAACTGCTCCGGGTCGCGCTGCAAGCCGCCAACGCTAGTGCTGGTGCTAGTGCTGGTAGCGGTGACGACGAGGGCAATAGCGCGATTGTGCAGACACTGAACGCATTGGCCTTTGTTAGTGAGCATTCCAGTGGGCTCATCCGTGACGCGGCGCTGGACGCCCTGTTCGCCTGCCTCGGGAATGCTCAGGTCGCGCAGGGCCTTAGCGAGAGTGATCAGGCTTGTCGTCTTGCCGTTCAGTCAGCGCTTTGCCCCCTGCAGTTGCTGGCTCAGTACTGCAGCAGGCAAGTACCGTCATCCTCTCGGCCGGGGCCGACGCATACGACAGCGGTAGCCCACAGCAACGAAGAGCGTTCCCTAGTGGCAATGTTGCGGATAGCCGCCAGTGGCATCGTGTTCCTGCATACGAACCCCGTCGTGCGCCCCCATATTGTGGATGCATTGCCGCTGGTGACGCGTTGCTGCCGACGTTTTGTGGAACTTGGGTCGCCAAGTCTTACGGCATCGTTTACCACGCTACATCGTGCGGTCTTGGAATCCTCGGTAGCCTGGCTCAAGGAAGCCACCTCGACGGATACGCGCGCCGTCGAAGGCGACACGACTACTTCTCAATGCCAAGCCGGTATCGAACAGGTAGGCAATGCACTAGCCACGGTGGCGCAGTTGATGACTGGTCTTACACCCATGGCGGAAGCCATGACCTTGACCACGCGGTTTGAAGGCGACGACGACGCCAACGAAAACCAAGAAGAAGTCGCCAGTCTGGTGTCAACGACGCTGACCCTGGTCGCCAACTGCGCGCTCTTGGTGCCCTCGTGCCTCACCAAGGAAGCGCACGCGTTCCACGATGGCATCCTCGCTGTCTCGTGTCGTGTGCTGTCGGGCACGGTGCCTTCCCTGGCGTCCATGCCACTACCGACCTCGTGCGTGTCGCTGGCCTCGGCGCTTCTCACGGGGCTGCGTGCCGTGGTGCAAAAGATGGTGGACTCGCACAACACGGGCATGGCGCATCGCTACCTGGCCGTGCTGGCGCCCCTCTTGCTGGAGATTTTGAATGCGCAGCGTGATGACCACCGCGAAACGAATGAGGCAGCGGTCTTGCGTGAGGTCGAGTTGTTCCTGCGTGTCGTCAGTGCGCAGCTGTCCGACGCTCACGGGGACGCATTTGTGCAGCTCTTGCTGCCCAAGCTGGCGACGCTGCTGCTGCACCACGAGTCGTCCAGCAGTGAGGTCGTGACCTCCATCGTGGCACGTTTGCTGCTCTTCTTGGCCCAGACACGAAGCGCTGCCTTCAAGAGCGCTGTCGTGGACATGGCACCCAAGGCGCGCGATCTATTACAGCTCACGTTACGGTCTGCACTCGCGGGGACAGCAAGCGCAGCACCGGCACCACCGTCGTCGTCGACGTTTGCCGCCTACACCAATGGCGGGACAAGTACTAGTAACAAGAGCAGCAGCCATCCGCGTGGCGGTCTTGACCTCAGTCGCTACGGCTAACACACGCGGGCGGTAGTGAGCGAAGAAGGAGGACATTGAGAATGTGAGAGTGAGAACGAAAAAGGAAGATGTTGCCTAGCGCAACCAAACGAGAAAATGATCCGTGTCGTGCTGTACAGGATGTCCTTGAGTTGGCATATTTTAGTTTTTGTTGCATGGCTGGCTACTGCTATGGACTATTGCTCTGCTAGTGAAGCAGGTGATGTCTATCCTCTCCTGTGAGAGGGAGGGGCTCTGCAGCCCCCACATGCTGGGGAGGGGGAGAGAATCCACGCAGGGATCAGATGCAAAATGCGCGAGGGTCGCAGTGCTGGATGAATCGAGCACTGATCTGCTGCTGCTTCTCTTCCTCCTCTCCTCCTCTCCTCCTCTCCTCCTCTCCTCCTCTTTCTCCTCTCCTCCTCCACGGCTCATTAAAGCGTGGTCTGCGGTTGAGCGAGCGCGCCACCGCCCAGCGGCTCGGCGGCCACAAGGTCCACAATTCCGTATACCACCGACAGCACGAGCGAGTTGGACGCAAACTGTCAAACACCACCACCACCACCACCAACAACAACAACAACCACAATCATAATCATCAGCCATCAATCAACCAACAACCA
>JAADWT010001063.1:0-11484 GCA_023336285.1 Pythium grandisporangium
AATAATTCGCACAATCATGGTACAGCGTGGTTGCGCGCACATAATTTTCTCCAATCAATGTGGGCCACACACATGCAAAACCTGAAACAACGCGCGACTTTTCAAGATCGCGAAACGGTGCCTATAAGGAGAGCCATTGACGCATTGAATGGCTGTTGGTTTCAGCACCCCTCCATAGTAACATGGCTGCATGCATGGAGAGGCTAGACTACAACTCCCATGTCCCTCTGCGCTCCAAGGAGTCGCTCCCTGGCGGGTCTGAACAAGCAACCATCGCGCGCCACGCAGTAACTAGTCCTCTCAGTCGGCGGGACAGCGTCGTATTGATCGATCCCCCCGTCGCCAAGTGACGAGACTGGTCATTTCTCAGCGCTTCAAAGCGCCGCCAGTGCCATCTAGCCCCTCCCTCACCCTCTCACCCACTACTTCTGTAATCATTGGCCACCATGCCCGTGTACGCGCCCGTGTCACCGACGTTCAGCAGCACGGAGGCGAGCCTGGAGGCGCTCAAGGCCACGTCCTTCTACTCGGATACGGTCATGGCGAGCAAGGCGACGGGCGCCGCGTCGCACGTCATGACGTTGGCGCATTTCGAGAAGGCGTTTGTGTTCATGACGGACCCGCGATCCTCGACCATGGCCTCGCTCTATAACTACTTTATCAATATGGCGGCCTTCGTGAGCTGTGTCATGCTCATCCTCTTGACGCTGGACGGACCGAACCACTACAGCACGCACCCGGATTACCCGTCCCTACCCACGGCGGAGCAGTATTACGCGTCAGACGTTGTGTTCACAGTCATCTTCACGGCCGAGCTTCTCGTGCGCATGGCCATTTGGCCCTCGCTCTGGCGCAACCACGAGTACCTCGCCGAGCGCCGCATGAAGCCGTTCCTGCGCGACTTTTTCAATTGGTTTGATGTCGCCGCCGTGGCTCCTTTCTATTCTGACCTTGTCTTTGGCAGAGACAAGAGCTTTGTGATCCTGCGTCTGTGCCGGTTGCTGCGCATCTTCAAACTCGCGCGCAACCACTCAGGCACGTATATTTTGCTGCGCGCGATCAAGGCAAGTCTGGCGCCCATCTCGATCGCACTCATTTTCTTCATGGAGATCGTGCTCTTCTTTAGCGTTGTGATGTACATGGTGGACCCAAACGTCGACCGCAACAAGACCGGATTCAGCGACCTGCTCTCGTCCGGTTACTTTGTGGTCGTCACCGTGGCCACCATTGGCTACGGCGACATCACGCCCACCAAGGGCAACGTCATGGCACGCGTGTTTGCCGTCATGATCATCATGTCGGGCACGCTCTTTCTCTCCATGCCGCTCGCGATTATTGGTACCGAGTTTGATCGCGCCTGGAAGGAGCACGCCGAGAACGTGATCCGCTACCAGCAACAGGGCCACTCGGCGGACCTCGCGACGGTCACGGACACGGACCCGGACCGCAAGCATGAGGTATTGGTCAAATACAACGCACCTAATCGCATGTACCTGCGCCTCGCCGCACTCACGGGCGAGGCCTCTCTTATGGTGCAGGCACTCATGGCTGAGGCCACGATGGCCGTGCCCAGTGTGCTCAAGCTGCAGGAAGTGGCCGAGGATACCAAGGTACAATTGATCGCGTGCCACACGAAATGCGAGGAATTAGGCATTCTCGTCCGGGACATGATCACAGCCCCCGTAGATCAGGAGAAAGCACCGGTCACGTTCGCCGCGAAGTTGAAGGTCACGCTACGTGATCCAACATCATCCCGGCTGGCGTGGTACATTCGATACTGGATTAATTGCTGCCTCGTGCTTAGCATGATCATCGTCATTTTCCAGACCATGCCGGATCTGCAGACATACGGCGAGTCCACCTGGCTTTGCGAGCGAGCTGTACAAACGTATTGTGACTCAGCCTCGGACGTGACCGCTCTCACTGACCCTGGTTGCTTCCAAGTTGATGCCCCTCTGGAGCGCGTGCGATTTAAATGCTCGGAATCAGAGAAGCTGACGACTCCTGAATGCTATGGGTATGGCCAGAATTATGGCGGCGTTCATAGTAACGGTCTGTCGTGTGAGACAGGTTCAGTGACGCTCACGGAGGCGCTCGCAGCCGCCTCGGGCAACAGTACGGCCACCACCACCGTCACGGGGGTGCCGTTGACAAGTATGCTACCCGAATTAAGAGTCGTGACCCCATTCCGAGGCGATGCGTCGCTCAAACTCGCGGAGCGCAAGCATAGTATTTGCAAGCGCTGGGAATGCGACAACAATCATGTTTCCTTTCTCGAGTTTGGCGAGGCGTACACCGCACTGGAGTATCTATTCACGATCACGTATATCTTTGAGATCGCTGCCGACGTGTACGTCTGCGAAGACTACCGCACGTTCTTCAAGAACCCGGTGGTATACATTGAGATGATTTCGTTCCTCCCGTTCCTTATATTTGAGTTTCGGCGCTTCGTGTCGCAAATCGAACCGATCTACGTCATCACGCCAGGGTCCACGGATATGCTCACGTTCCTGCGCCTGCTTCGCGTGTTTCGTATCTTCAAAATTCAACAAAGCATTCCAGTGACCAAGGTATTATGGGAATCCATTTCCAAGACATCCACGCGACTCACGATCCCGTACTTCATGCTCGTGCTGGTCACGACCATTTTGTCCTTTATCATGTTTGAGCTGGAGAAGGGACAAGAGTGTTTCTATGGCACCGAGTGTATCACCGTGAGCGGCGTGAATGCGACCAATCCACCCGATTTACTGGGCTCACCGCTGAACAAACGCTATCTCGTGACTCCAAAGGGGGACATTTCGTCATTTGATGATTTTTTCTCCGCGTTCTGGTTTGTGATTGTCACGCTGGCCACCATCGGGTACGGTGACATGGAGGCCGCGTCGACATCGGGGAAGCTCGTGTCAGTGATCGCCATGCTATTTGGTGCCTGCTATACGGCTATGCCCCTTACGCTTGTAGGGTCGCAATTTAACAAAAGCTACCGCGAGCATAAGCGCCGCGAGGCCCTTATGCGCACCAAGCTTGAAGTAAGTAAACCACTCACGGTCACGGTTGGCGAGAGTCAGATTTGGGGTCAACTTGCAGCCAACGAGGCGTTCACGACACTACAGAACATTGTGGAGAAAGATTTACTCATCACGCTTGATGCCATGGCGACCGAGGACGTCGCTGATGATGCCAAACGTGAGCATGTTATCTCGTTGGCAAATGACATGAAAGAGGTTATCTATCATCAACGGGTAAGAGTAGATGGTCGGGGCCAGGATAAAGGCTCCGCTTGGTCTTTACATACATATCCGTGAACATGGTACTCATCCCTTCCGTGTGTTTTGTTCGTCTGAGTAGTTATTGGTGATGCAAGTGGGTACGATCGTGAACAAATTGCGAAAGGAAGGCGTGCGATTAGCAGAACAGCAGACCACTGCACTACAGAGTATCACATAAAACCTATAATTCGGGCAAGGACGTATCAACTCAAAATCGTTGTACAACCCAAACCAACCAGGCTGGGCAGCCAAGAAAGAGAATATAAGTAACGATGTGCTGGGCAACTCAACGCTTACGATCCGATTGTGCGGTTGTTATTTGCCAAATTAATATCATCTTTGTTTTGTTGTCTTTTCGAACTTACAACCCTCACATGCACTTTCATGGGTAGATGTAGCCTCCTTTCATTTATGAAAGAACCACGTGTCGAATATACTTGGCATTACGTTTTACGTCGTGCTTAGTACACTATCACCAACAGAAGCAGCTTCCGATATCATTCCGAGAATCACCGGCGGGAGCCAAACAAAGAACTGTGACGGCGTGTGCTCTTTCTTCGTGCGAATTGAATCCGCCGTGTGATGTCGATGTTTTCTTTAGAAATCGTCGTATCTGCGACAGGTTTTGCAAAGAGTGATTCGCCTGTTTCTCGACCCTGCAGCACTTTAACGAGCAAGTCGGTCGGAATCTCATCCACAGACACACCATTGATGGACTGGAGTACATCCCCTGGGCGAACGCCGTCTTGGCGAGATTGGGACGGCCCATCTTGGCTACGGTTGAACATAACAGAGCACACATGACAGGCACATGAAAAGTTTGTCATCAATATCCAGGTCAACCAAACAAACACATATACTTTTGTGAATCAGGCTGCTCACCGTAAGAATTTCTTGAATACAGTGCATTTTGTGAGCACGTCGGTCTCAAGTTGAATCCCCACAGGGCGTTGCGTATCCGGAACGGTGACGATTCGAACGTTTTCTTGGGTTGGTCTAGTACTGGATCGAGTTCCCTCGCAATCTTCAAGCCCATGGTAGGGCGTATCGAATGGGTAAGCGACATCTCTGCCTTGTCCACCGTTGATAGTTGTGTCCTTTCTCGAATGCCCCTCGTCATGTGGCGGGGCTGCTTGGGACAACTCACGTTCCTCGTCTATTTGCTCGTAACAGTCATTCGACTCATGATCATTGTTTGATCCGCACTCTTTGAGATCTTGGTCAGCGCTTTCAACGAGTAGGCGGAAGAAATTACGTGGCCGATGCTCCATACGGAGAGAGGTAGCAAAGGTACCTTTAATCTCGCTAGCGGTGCAGTTTTCTACCAAAAGAGGTTGCAACGCACTTGTGGACGAGGGTGTAACCTCTATTGTTGGTATTTCTGAACACACACTTGTTGTGGGATCCGAGGTCGTGGCACCTGAACTTGTTCGTCGTCGCCGTCGCTGCCACGGTGATAACGGTTCGTGCGCCAGAAACTCGCGGCGGTACTCCTTGAGATCTCGGAAGCGAAGCGTTCGTGATCGACCGACAAGCTGGTCCAGTGATTTTGTGATCACGCCAACAAGATCGTCGGTCTCCCGGCCATTTCCTTCATCACAAAAACTCGCGGCACTGAGCCGTAAGGTTGGCAACCCATTAATCGCCATCAGGTACTGCTCTTCGCAGATTCCGTCATGGCGACACGATTTCGGGGGCTGACCAGGTCCAGTCACCACTGTCGTCTCCCCTCCAGTGGAGGAGGTTCCTATCGCAGCGTAGCTAACGGCGGGCACTTCCATCATCATCTCTTCGGGCACGAAGCAGAGATATGTAAGTTGATCCCGGTCCGTGAGAGTGAGAACGACATAATCGTCCCGCAATCGTTCTGGGTGTGCCAGCCAGAGTTGCTTTGGGAACGACTCGGCGTCGTACAAGAGCGACATGACGTCATCCACAGGGGCGTCCAGCACGGCATCGCCATCGATCCGGACCAACACGGTTCCCAGCAGAGCCTCACGCGCATTCTTCCGGTCCTGCCCGCGCAGCCCCAGTGCTATGAAAATCGCTGGTTCCACGTACGCGAGCTTTAGAGGGTGCGTCATGAGGTAGCTCTCCTTGAATCGCAGCCCCGTGGGCTGATGCGCCTGGAACATGACGTCAAACTCACCGTCATGGAAGCGGTTCTCGTCGCGCTGCTGCTCGCGCCATTGCGTCACGGCAACAGCGGCGTTCTCGTATGATGCTGGGCGAAGAAACTCGAGCGTGGTGGGGCGTGACGCCATCGTGGCATGCAAGCGAGCCATGGTGCCACTGAAATCGAGATCCACCACGGGCTCGCCATCCACCGCCACCAAGATATCCCCCGCACGAAGTGATGGGCATGACAACTCGCCATAGCCTATGGTGCATTCAAATATCCGCTCAAGGCCACAAGTTCATCAACGGTCAGTGCACAGCCTCTCAATCGTTTCACCGTCATTCACTCCGTCGCATCTAAACAACCCATCCACCTATCTGCTCACCGCGAATCTGCTTGAGCTTGCTCACGACGACCGACCCATCGGGTTCCACCCGCACACCAATACCAAGATCGCCCGTAGCTTCGAAATGCACCTGATCAAAGATGTGTTTAGCGCACATGCGACATAGCAACACCGGCAGCCCATGGAGATAGCCCACACGTACCTCGTGCTGCGTCCATTGAGTAGGATCCATCTCGGTCACACCAATTCCAGACGCGCTATGAGCCACGCTAAGATAGATAGACACACACACACGCACTGTGAGCTTAGTCGGTTAGTTTTGTTCTTGCTGTGGTGAAGAACCTTCGACACTGGCTGCATCCACAAGGTCTCTAGTCGCAAAATGGCTTGTGCCGTCCCATGCGTCAGTAGGGATAATGCCCTGCCATGCGACTTCAATGAGAACACAGATCCCTCTCAGTAACGGGATCTCAGTCATATGCGTTGAACAAGGTAATAGGATACACCATTCGGTGTATAACGGTTTGAACTATCGTCATGTCCAGTTGAATGGAACAGATTGTGGAGGGTACTGGTTTACAAATACGTGAATGGTAATGGGTGTCCGTCATACACGGATGGTTTCACGTTTTAAAAAAGTGTAGCCATCTTGAATCAATCCCCACCCATAGATAACCGTACAAAGCTGATGCGATTATAATTCCTTGATGCGCGTGAATGGAAGCTACCAGACAACTTATATACGAAAGCCCGATGCCGCAAGGAGATCAATACGTTTCTCTACAAGGGCCTTCTTGATCGGGAACACGTTGTCGATACCCTGGTTCTTGGCGTCCTCCAGTGCCTGAAGAGCAGCTTCACGGAATTTTTCATCCTCGCGTGCTAACGTTTGCTTGGCCTGTTGGTCATCCAGCAGTGTCGCAGCGCGATCCTCCATTTTGGTTTTGCGACGCGCATCCGCTTGCTGCTTTTGGGAGACAGCAAACCGAAGATTTTCCAGACGCACGTCGTGCTCATCTTGGCGCGCCTGCAACTCGACGCGCTTGCCAAATTCGTTCCATTGCTGCACAGATTCCAACTCGATCTGCTTCTCCACTGCTCTTTGGTGCTCCTTTTGATCAATTTGATGCTGACGGCTGTGCCGGATCGCCTCTTTTTCAGCAGCGCGCCTATCCGCTCGCTTTTGAAGATCCATGTCTTCCTTGGCACGCACTTCCTTGGATTGGTTGGCAAGCCGTTGATCGGTCTTGTTCTCCAACTTGATCAGGTTCTGTGTGGCCAGGTCGATCATGCGCTGCTTGCGCGCTTGTTCCTTGGCGCGCTTCATGCGCTGCAACTCATCGCGTTTGGCGTTGCGCGCCGCTTTCTTTTTTTCTTCGGCTTCGCGCTTGGCATCCTCCAGTCGCTCTTGTTCAGTCTGTGCATCACGATGTGCCTTTAGGCGCATATTGGCAAGCTGTGTTTCCTCACTGGCTTGCTTGGCGCGCATCCTTCGCTCGCGCTCTCGTTCACGCTCTTCTTTCTCGTCTGCCTCGGCCTTATTCTTGGTTTGCTCGCCGTCTCGATTTTCCTGAACAATGGAATACATCCACACAATCAGACTGACAGTGTCAGCAGCCAGGAGCCAAACCTAGGACAATGACGCACGTCAAGAAATTCATTTGAGCACAAGAGCACCGACCTCGCGGAGTTTTTCGATGTAGCGCTGCTTGTACTCCTCGAGTTGCTCCTTCTGAATCTTGGCGAGTCGTGCATGCTCTTTTTGTAGGCGTAGCTGTTCTCGGCGTTCCTCGTCTTCGCCCTTGAGCACGCCATCAATTATTTGCTGATCAAAGTGACGATCGATCAGTTTGTCCTGCTCCTTGAGCATGGCCTTTTCTTCGAGTTGTAACTTGCGATGATGCACAACATCTGCGAGTAATTGCTTGCTGCGCAACGTTTTCATGCGGTCCGTTTGTTCATTCAGCAAGCGGTTGGCTCGCTCGATCTGTTGCGTACGCGCTGCCTTCTGCAATTGCATTTCTTCTTCGTCGATTTTCTTGCGTACCTCCTCGGCTCGCTCTTCCTTGTCCTTCTTCCATCGGTCTTTTTTCAGGCGCATGGCCTCCAATGTGTTGGGCCATTGCGACTTGCGCTGCTCCGACTTACCCTTGAGATCCTGCCGCCGTGCCTCTCGGTCGGTTTGCGCGGGAGGCGACACGCTGGCCAGGATGCGTTCCAGGTCATCAGCAGACAGCGTCGTGGGCATATTTATGAATCTCTGTCGTGAGCACTCTGCCTACAGCCACAGACGACCAAAGCGCCAAAGCTCGCGTCCTTGGGGTTTTCACGAGGAACTCAATCAGAGCAAACAAGAAAGAAGCCCACAAGCAATCTCACCATCAAAGCGTCCGAGAGAAGGGCAAGGGGCGGTAGGATGAGTGGCGCAATGATGATCAGAACGTGAGATCAAAAGAGGCCACTAGGCTCTTTTTTTTTTCATTTTTTGCTTTTGGAATGGAATGAGGGTAGAAAAATAGATCGAAACCAAAATTAGATATCTGTCCACCACAAAGACACAGCTTCCGATTCCAAACGCGGGAAAATTGTGTGCTCCTCACTCTAACGTTTTCGAGTATAATTCCGCTTTACGAGGGTCAGTAATCTGACCACCATCGAGATATGCGCATGAACTAGCTTCATTGAAACAACGTAATTTTTTTTTAAAAGCTAAGAGTGCAGATTTGCTGTATAGGACGGCCTCTACAAAACGAAAAGGCAAAATGGAGAGGCTGTTAAGCATTCCTTTTACCGTGTCAACCTTGTCGTGTCTTCTTCTTCGCAGCGCTGCCTCGCGCTGGCGCCACATGAGGATGGTAGTAGCGAACTTCCTCGACCATCCGCTCCCGAATCTCGGCAACCGTCATTTTCTTCTCGTCGAAGTCGAGCGTAATCGTTGCCGGAGCCACGATTTCTTCTTCCAGTGTTCGAATACTGGCCAAATATTTGTGCGAAAGCGCTTCGTCCAACGTGGCACGCTTCTTTGGATTCATCTTGAGCATCCAGTGCAAAAGCTCAATGGCTTCGGGCTCGGCACCCGGGTACATTTCCTGTAGGTTCTTTTGTGGCCGCGGTGCGAGACTACGCAGGTAGACCTGTACATCTGGGTCAGCGATGTCGGCAACGTCTTCCTCAGACATGGTTCCCAGCACATCCAAAATCGTGTTGAGTTGGTCGCGGCTGTCTTGCGGCAACGCGGTTTGGCCCGCTCCAGGGCTCAACGGGAAGCAGGACACACCGGGAAACAATGGCTCGCGTTGGTAGTGCGACGGCACACTACTCTTCTGCATACTCAAAAGCTCGGCGAATATGCAACCAACCTGTCCATAAAAGAAAATAACAACAAGAGTGTGAGCATGACACCCTAGAGTCTACACAAGAGAACCACCGAGTGGAAAGAAGCCACCAGAAGCGGACGATTGCATCTTTCACATCCACGCACACAAAACTGATAGTTTGTCCAACCCATAAGATTCAAACTGGAGCACGAACGTACCGACCACACGTCGATCGCCGCGGAGTAGTCATGATCACGGAAGATAATCTCTGGCGCGCGGTACCACCTTGTTACGACGTGTTCGGTGAGTTGACGCTGAATGCGCTTGCCCGGTGTGCGTGGGTGTACCCCCGTACCCTCCAGAGTGCGATCATCCGTATCCCCTGCCCCCGCCCCGGTTCGCTTTCGCTTCCTTGTGGATGAAGAGTTCTTCGACGATAGTCCACGCGCCAACCCAAAGTCACAAATCTTGATCGCCACGGGTGAGAGGTTCAAAAGCACGTTCGCTGGTTTCAAATCACGATGCACAATCTCAGCCGAGTGCATGTACTTGAGTGCCTTGAGCAAATCCAGTAGAAGCCACCGCATATGTTCTGCGGTCAGGAATTGCGGCGAGTGAAGCAATTTTTCAAGATCCGACGGGAGGTATTCAAAGACGACAAACAGATCCTGAAACGTTTTCATGTCCCGCGGAGCAATAATTTCACGTATTTGCACGATATTCGGGTGACGCAACTGGCGCACGATGCACAGCTCGCGGAGGATGCGCTTGGCATCGATCGGGTCCGAAAACACATTCTGGATCTTCTTGATGGCCACAATCTCTCCCGTCGGGAGGTGTTTGCAGCGCACCACTTGGCCATAGCTGCCCTGTCCAAGCACGCACTCGATCGAGTAATCTGGAGCGATATCACTCCAGCCTAGAATCTTGCTCGCGTTGGACCCAGCACCGGCACTCGAGCCATTCGCCGCGGCCACCGCCGCCGCTGTTGCGGCCGACTTGCCACCACCAGGCATGACGCCGGGATGCACAATCTGCACCGATTTGGCTCCTGCCGACGCCGTGGGCACAGCACTCGTTGGCGGCAGCGTCTTGTTCTCCGAGGCCTTGAGGATCGCGGTCGGTGGTGTAACGTTTGAATTCGAAGTCGAATTTGAACTCGTGGCGGATGCCTCGACCGTCGGATGTAACTGCTGCATGTACGTCAGCACAGGTGAGATCTCCTGGGCCAATACAAGCATACCCTGACCCACTGGATTCGATAACAATGGCGTACAGGTGGCCAGGAGCGACATCTTGGCACCGTCACGCTTGACAAATTCGAGCATGACCCCCATGGCCGGCACGTTTTGTAGGCACCGCGCCAATGCATCCGAGAGCGCCGTCACGGTCTGCGGTGGCACGAGATAGGGCAGATCCGAGGTTAATTGGCGGCCAGCCATCTCTTCGCGGGAATACCCGAGCGCCGTGATCGCGGCGTCATTCCATAGGATGATGCGCATCATGTCGTCCACCACAAACACCACAGCCGTGGACGTATACAGCGACTTGCCCAGACTCGACAGACTCTCGGTCGTCGCGCAGTACGTCTCGACGGACTGCACAAACGCTTGCACCTTGGGCAGGGTCGCAAATTCGTAGTGTTCGCCAATGGTTTGCTGCATGATCTTGCGCACCACCGAGTTGGGCTTGGGCGGCGGGGTCTGGTGCGCCACGGGCAGCGGCGCCATCGGCAGAGGCAGACCCGCCGAGCCACCACCACCATTCATGGGCCCCGTTCGATACGGCACGTGGTGCGAATGCCCCATCACGATACGTCCACTGCCGCCGCCGCTGCGCCCGCTGTCGCTGCCGCTCGACTCGCCGCCCATCACCGAGGCATCAAACGTCACCGACGTGGACCGTGCCCCAGGTATCTTACTACCATGCATCGTGCCTTCCTTCCTTCTTCTTCTTTTACTGTAGGTCTTCTCGTCGGGGCCTTCTTGCCACTTCCTTTCGACGCGGCTGCCTCCAAGCCCAGGAATCCTTTCGTCTCCGCTTCTTCGCACAACGATCGACCCGTGCGCTAGCCAGCCAGTCACCCACTACGCGTGTGGCTCCTGTTCACGCCTGCTGCTCTCCACTGCTGGTCGTCGCCGGTCCGCCACGTCCCCCTCCCTTCCGCAGCAGTCAGTCGGCGTAGCGCTCGCACACACCGCTCGAGAATAAGGCACCAAACAGACTGCCCTTGGGTCAGGTCGCTCGATCGAGCAGCCAAGACAAAACCACGGCAGAAGTTAGAAATACACCACACGTTCAACCGACCCCCGCCCTGTGGGGGTGAAATAACAGAAATACCCACAGTGAGAGTCCTCAGCGTTTCAGAAAGGGGACATCTGGGTGGATGAGTGGATCCACTCGTACTGTATACCGGGGGGGGGGGGGGGG
>JAADWT010001064.1:0-11482 GCA_023336285.1 Pythium grandisporangium
TCGAGATACTCACAAGTTACGTAGAGGCCAACGTTACGCGAGCACCTGAACTCGCTTCCATACATTGGTTTTTCTGCCACAGGTTTACCAGTGAATGGCCGAAAGGTATCACCCTGATTTGCTTGGTTACATAACCCTGATTTGATGCAAATTCTGACCCCTTTCAGAGCCCACAACCGTTCGGTCATTTCAACTAAATTCTACTATATCGGTATGTATGTATATTTTTGCGATCGCATTTTGGAGGTCACTCAAAGTGTGACCCCATGAGGTGGGTGTGGTGGGTGCGGTGCGTTCGGCTGGGAAACCTCACGCTTGTGATCATCCCCCCTCCCCCTGACTGAGGCTGGTGCGCTTTGTATATGTGATGTAGTGCGACTGCACCCTGCTGTGACACCACCGCTCTCTCTTTTGCACGGTGTTTCGCTCATGACAGTCATGTACATTTATAATGCACTGGAATGCTTTGACCGAAGCTAAATTTAGCGATTCGCCAGGGAAACGTGAGCAATCACAGGTCGTGATTGCTTTGCGGTGACTGGCAGTGTACCCCCAATTGCATCAACAACTAGGTATTCACATCGGTATTCACATCGGTCGGCTTAGTTTGTACAAGCAAATACACCGGCTAAAATAGGCGGGACTCCGAGGGTCGGCCATAACAAGATCTCATGCATCCTTCATGAAAACCATTCACAACGAAAACCTTCGGCTGGGTCGTGAAATGTTAGTGTCTGGGGGCTCGTGCTGTATTGCTCTTGACGGACTGACAACGAGGGGACAGCGTAGTCCCTAGCAAAATCGTCGATCAAGGTCGAATTCCTAGAGGTCAGAGTGCTGAGGCGTCCTGCAGCAACTGCAGCAGTGAATGTGAGTGATAACCTTGCCTGAGACGACGCGTTCACCATCTCCTTACTCGAAGAATGTCAACATTCCGTGAAGCACGACACTGTGGCGTGCTAGAGCAACACGAAACTATATCTGAGTCGTCGACACTTGGTTACATGCATGCAAACTGGTTAACTGATTCAACGGACCTGAAACTCATGGCAAAGCCTTTGTCCAGAACCCTCCCAGCCTTTCCTGAGCGTATTCGAGAGGCTGGGTGGTCGTCTGTATATTCTTTGTTGAGTTTGTGACCATGATGCTCTAATATGGATCTTGCAGTCCGGACTTGGCTTTTCCAAGTGATGGCACATGGTGGATACATGTTCAGTGCACACTACACGGTGTTTTCCAAACGTTAGCAAATGTAGAGAGTTGAGATGGTTGCATTTCATGCCGTCTTCGTCGTCCTCGCACTGACCGTAGAGCAACTGTTCACGCCACTGATCCGCGGAAAGCTGGACAGCACTTGGATGGGCACCACTCATGTTGGGACGCTGTTAGAATTAGAATTTGGCGGGAAGCGAGTGTTAAGTACGACCTGTTACAATGCATCGGTGTTCAGTCATACCCATCACTGTCGCAACTAACAACGCACCACTGACCTCGAAGAATCGATATTCATACGGGGAAGGGCCTCCACGAAAGGCGCATGACCGGATCTTGAACGAACGTCTCTTCCCGACCAAATGAGTGCAAAAGCGGTGGTTCGTGACGTGGAGTCGAATTTGGAGCGTCGACTTTTTTTTCTCCAGCTGCACTTGAAGGGTGAATGAACATGCTGCTTCCACAGCGGCAGCGACAGCGACAGCGACATGGTTCAGTTCGATACAACCCTCCGCTGGTGCCAATACAAGAGCTTCAGCACCAATGACCGATTCACTTGGGGTATTCAGTGGCTAACGCTTAGTACAGTACCAGTCCACATCACGGCTACCTCTCGCTTCCCATTGTGTGCAACCGAGAAGAACGAGGGCAGCTGTCGTGTTTCAGTGAGGGCGAGGGAATCTGCGCCCAGCTGGTCGGCAACAGTAATAACGGCGCACAAGGGTCCGCACATGGTGGCTCCATGTGGGTGTATCCCTTCGGGCATTCCCGCGTGCAGACCATTTGAATCCGGTAGCAGCATCCTCTCCAAGTGACTGCACTCCAGATTTTCCAGTATCGTGGGCGAGCGGAAATCCACCAGTCCACCCCACAGATCAATGCCTCGCCTCTCAGCCAGCCAGCTACCGCGGCTGCAGCTCTCCAAGGAAGAGGAGCATGACCTGCGTCACCTCAGCTGTGACCTGGAGCGTGAGATCCTGCTGCAATACGAAGACTTTGTTGCGCAGCGCCAGCGCGTGGTCGACGTGACGCAATGGAAGGCGGTCCGCTCGCAGGGCGACCTCGACGCCTACCGCGAGCGCGACGACGAGAGCTACTCGATTGGTATGCCACGTCCGCGTCGCATAGCCCCAAAGAAAGGCGGCTCCGTGTGGATCGGGCCCCAGGCCGCGTTGGCGAAGAAGTGTGACGCGTCGATGGTGATGATGACCGGTCTGGTGTGCTGCACCTTGGATGAGGCCGCCTACGCGCTGTCCTTCCACGACACGGCATCGTTCCGGGCTCTAAACGCCTACCACGACGATAAATCCGCAAGTTCCGGCGTGTTGAGCATGTTAGAGGACGCCAACAACACCGTGTCGACCGACTTGTGCCCGTTCCGTATTCAGGGCATCACATGGCAGCTGCAAAGCGATTCTCTGGGCGGCCTCGTGTCCTCGCGGGATTCGCTCATGCTCTCGCATCTCTCCTACACACAGCTGGCCACTGGCGAGCGCATTGGCGTGTGGCTGCAGCACTCCGTGCAGCACGTGGACGTGCCCGAGATGATGGCGTCTCTGTCGATTCGACGCGTCCAGACATCGCGGGCCATGGTGTTGCGACAGGTGGATGCGGAACGACTGGAGCTATTTGCGCTAGCGTTTGATGAACCGCTTCGGAACGCCACGGAACTCGTGCAATCCCAGCATTCCATCCACGTGCTCCTGCAAATGAATAATCTCGGCAACGTGGCGCACAGGAAGAAGCTGCACCGCATGATGCTCGTGCAGGCACGCAGGTCGGCCTCCCATCTGCCCACGAATGCAGATACTCTGCAGAGCGCGTGTGGGCTCTGTGCGAAAAGCCTGCGGACCCTATTGTTCTCGTCTCCTGGCCGCATCTGTCAGCTGTGCAAGCAATCTGTTTGTGCGCGCTGTGTCGTGGTCAAGAAGATCGTCGTGGATGCGTCCGTGGAACCAGTGGAAAGCAAAACGGTGGGGGTTTGTCTGGTCTGCATCATGTCTGTCAAAAACCAGGACGTTCGCGAACTCGCGCTGCAGGACCAGCGAGAACGAGGACAGGTTCAGCACCTTCGACAACGACCGCAGTCGCGCAACGAATACTCGCTACTGAAACCAGCTCACGCTCAGGACGAATTTGGCATCGACTGACAGTGAGCCAAGAGCAAACGAACAAATTAAAAATTATACGATGAACAAAGTTGAGATTGGTTGTTGGTAGTTAGTAAAGTATCTGCGCCGTGCCTGCTCATTCGACTAGAAGCCGACTATCAAACCAGTCAAAGCATGTTCACATTTACATTTCCATCTATCAGCCTGCTCGACACATGCATGGAGGGAGGTAAATGTATCGTACGAATTATATTTATAATAACTTTGTTAAGCGGTCAGCGTACATCATGATCCACGAGCTTTGGGATGGATCTATGAAACCGAGCACGTACATGTGCGTGGTGATCACTCTTGGCTCAAAAGTGCCCGTTCACCATGCAGACGGGCAACGCGGGCAGTTGGCAGGGCGTTCCACGATGCGTAGACTCTCTGGATGGATATCCCGCTGTGACAGAGTGGGGTAGAGGGCAACTACCCACCAACCAAAATCAAACAGTGCGGAGTACGATATAGTATCCAGTGCAAGCATGCGTCGACAGTGGATGGGGCATGCATTTCATGTCCCTGCTACAATAGTACACTCAAACGAATGAATAAACCGTTGCTGCACACATATATATACTGTACAGACCGAATGAAAAGGTATTGGTCGTCTTCTGTGTGAGCAATCAAATGCGAAACTCTGCAACCAGTCGACTAACAATACCTAGGAGGGAATATATCGACGGTACTGGGATTTCGAAGCAGCAGAGACAGTCACGGAAACACGAAGGTTTGAAGTCGACACCGTCACATTGGAGTCTCATCTGTCCCCTCGAACCTTGACTACAACAGTGCCTACGGGTAGGAAATTGAGAACTGAACGAGATTCAGACATAGGCAGTGAGACCTGGTCGGTGTGTGCGGACATTGGGGTTGCTGGCTTCTTATTTTTCTGTGGCCGTGTTTGAAAAAGATAGTTTCTCTGTGCATGTGAGCTCACGGTCAAGGATAGATGGCAACGTTGACCGATTCTGAATTCTAACGCCATCGTACCTGCTATAAAACATATTTATTCAGTACACTAGAATCATTTCGTATTCAGCAACCAGTGATTCAACCTCTCTAAATACGTAGATACTTCGTCTCACAAACGTAACAGATGATCCCACCACTGACGTGAACCGAGTGGAAATGACAACCCGTGCCACTGTGTCGAACTTGCGTGACGGACTGTACATGTATGCATGTATTAATACCTGGGTCGCTCAGTGTGTCGACGACCTCGCTTCCATCCGTTTTGCAGCAACAACAGTGGACGAGGGGGAACGAAGCAGCTGCCAGCGGTTTGGAGACTGAATGGGCCACCTGTCGCTGTCAGGACGTCTACAGTTTGCCTGTGGATGATGATGGCAGGCGACTGGCGGGCAATTGAGACTGTTCACATCCGCCTCCTCATTTATCAATATATTGGTTAGACCAATCTAGTACCTCTTCATCCACTCCACGAGAACGGATATTACGAACCAGCGCCGTCAGCCCCGATGCCTCGCCGCAACCTCATACCCGAGCTTCATCTCTCCAAACAGGAAGAATATGACCTACGAGACCTATGCAACGACTTGGAACGTGAGATCGTGAGCCAGTACGAAGAATTCGTCAACACTCGTCAGTGCGAAGTAGATCTCTCCCAATGGCGTATGGTTGAATCGCTTGGTGATCTCCACGCGTATCGCGAGCGTGACGACGGCAACCAGCACACGATGGGGATGCCGTGCGATCGCCGCGCCATGCCGCGGAGGCGAGCGTCCACGGGCAACGGTCCACAATCCCTGTTGGCCAAAACATGCCACGCCTCCCAGCTACTGCTCGCTGGTCATGTGTGCTGCACGATGGACGAGGCTGCCTACGCGCTCTCGTTCCAGGATACTGCCTCGTTGCGGGCACGGAACGCGTACCACGAGGAGCGAACGGCGGCCAGTGGCGTCGTCTGCGTGCTAGAGGACGGCAACAAGAGCGGCATCGCCGATCCATGCCCATTCCGGTTCCTGGGCGTCACCTGGAGCCTTTGCAGCGATAAACTTGGTGGATTAGTCTCGTCACGCGATTCGCTGGCGCTTTCGCATCTCTCGTATTCGCACCGCAGCAACGGCGACGTCATTGGCGTATGGCTGCAGCATTCCATCCAACTTCCGCATAAATCCGAGACCACCACGACGACAAACAGTTGTTCACTGCCCACTGTTCGACGCGTACAGGCATCACGCGCCATGGTGTTTCGTGCCGTGGGCGCGGACCGACTCGAACTCTTCCTCGTGGGCTTTGACGAGCCACTGGGGAACGCCGCGGAGTTGCTTCACGCGCAACACTCGGTCCATGCCTTGCTCCAGATGAACGATCTCGCGGATATAGCGCACAAGAAGAAGATGTACCGCACGATGCAACTGCGAGCGCGTCTAGGAACGCCCTCGCTGCGCCAGCGCGCGTCGTCGGCTCCGCCCGTGGTCTGTGGGCTGTGCCAGAAAAGCCTGCGGTCGCTGGTGGTGTTCACGCACTCTGGCCGCTGCTGTCAATTCTGCCAAGAAACAGTGTGTGCGCGATGCATCGTGACAAAGAAGATCGTCATCGATGCGTCCACCGAGCCGGTGGAATGTAAATCGATCGAGACGTGTTTGGCCTGCACCATGGCTGTCAAGAGCCGGGATGTCCGTGAGCTGGCGCGCCAGGAGGTGCGCGAGCGAGCGCCGCGAAGCCACCAGCTTTTGATGTCACACGCCAACCGAGAATACCCTGAGCTGGAAGCTCTACGCGTGCCTGTTCTTGGTGGATTCGTCTGATTGGGCTCGGATACCATTCGCAAGGAACCACCAAGAGGACGAAAGATATGCGCGCTGAATTACAGACCCCGGATCCCCTCCCCATTTTTAACAATTTTTTTTGACATTTACCTTGAGGAGGGGCACTATGAAGATGCCACTAATAATTTTGGTTTACTGGTACTGGGGGGCACGAGATGAGAAGAGTACACCAGACAACAGGTGCTAAATAGACAAGCTTGAGGAGAACATGGTCTCCACACAAGAGGTCCGTCGTGTGTGTGTGTCCCAGGTAATTTTCCCACAGTGGTTCCTGCACATCTCGGTTCCCTTCGTCCAGGCGGCAACGTTAAAACAACGCCGCCGCAACCTGGTGTAATCCAAAGCGAGCAGTTGATCAGTTGCTGGCTGTTGGTCCTGCAAGACGAGCGACACGCGTTCAAGGTCCCCCACATGGGTGCATTGCCACTGGTGAATCCAGCAGCGGCCCTCAAGATGAGGCACTGCCTGGTGCCAGGCGATGGGTGACGCTGCAAACAAGAGTGTCGTTCCGACACCATTTTGATTGGCTCTCGCGTGCAAGCTGTCCTCGTGGAGCTTTAGGTCCCCACAAGCAGCACCGGACAACCACGAATCTCCTCAACATCCGTCTCGGCTCTACGCTAGCGAGAACGTGGATGTGACGTGAATAGATTTATTCCACCAACACCACGTGAATGGACTGGATAACATGGATAACGAATACGGAAAGAATACCTATCAGTGAATGCGCCAAGACATGTCCATGGAGGTGTCTAACCCCCGCTGATCTTCGGATGATGTAGGGTCGGCATTTGCCCGTCGCAATCGAATCCTCTGTCCAACTCAGAAGCGCAACAACCGCGATCAAAGCACGTCGTCCAGCAGACAGCGTAAGCGACACCAGACCTGTTCCAGTAAGTACCGTGCAGTATTGACAAATGCCCAAGGTCACGGCGTCAATGCTGCCGCTTATTCGGCTCACGCCCGACCACGAGCGTGAGCTACGCGAATTGAGCACCAACCTGGAGCAATGCATTTCGCACGAGTATGAAACGCTGCTATTGGACCAGCACGACTGCGTGGACCAGTCCGTGTGGCAGCCCATGAACTCAGAGGAACACTTGCAGACCTTCCGGCAACGGCGCGGCACCACGCGAACGACTCGCTTGCCTAGTTGTCCGCTCGTGCTGACCAGGACTCGACCCGAGAACGTGCTCGAGGCCGGTCTGCGCCGCGCCGTCATGCAGTCCGGAGTTGATATGCTCCACACCATGGTCTCCGGCACCGTGGCCGGCACATTGGACGATGCCCTGCTAGCCGTCTCGTTCGATGACACGGCCACAATGCGCGAACGATCCGGGTACGAGGGCAACTTCTCGCTGGACGGCAAGGTCATCACTACGATGGACTCTCCCAGTCGCGACGATCCGTTCCAGTTCACGGGGATCATCTGGAACCTTAAGCAGTTACCGTTTGGGGGCATCATCCGCTCACGAGACATGGTGATGCTGGCGCAGATCCGGCAGTCCACGCTGCCCCGCACGGGTCATCGCATTGGCCTAATGTTTTTCCATTCCGTGGACCACGAGGACGCGCCAGCGTTTCAAAAGCTGGGCACCGTGCGGCTTCATGGATCCATGGCGATGCTCTTCCGACAGCGTGACGCCAATCGCGTCGACGTGTTTGGGTTTACGTGTGCTGATCCCGGTGGCCACGCGCCCAACGCCCTGATCGCGCACGAATCGTCACGTATCCTGCTGGCCAGTGGGAATGTGTATAACGTCTCTATCCAACGCAAGCTGGCGCGCATGCTGCGGGATCCATTGCGCCGACGTTCCAACGCACAGGGCTCAACCACGAGCGATCCGGCGGCAAACGCTCGATGCTGCGCCGTGTGTGACGCCCGCATGGGTGCAGGTGTCTTCCGGTCACGAGCCACCGTCTGCCGGCTCTGCAATTCGGTACACGAGTACTCAAAAGCCAAGTCTATCTGTGTGTAAATCTCTGGGATCTAACTTTTTTTGTTTGTTTTTGTTGCCTGTTGCTTGCTGGGTTTTGCTTTTTGCTTTTTTGCATTTTGGTGTTTGTTTTTTTTCTTTTTGAAACAGCCTATCTGCTCCAAGTGCAGCGTTCGAACG
This sequence comes from Pythium grandisporangium, assembly GCA_023336285.1. Classification (NCBI taxonomy): domain Eukaryota; phylum Oomycota; class Peronosporomycetes; order Pythiales; family Pythiaceae; genus Pythium; species Pythium grandisporangium. Next base: position 8,278 of record JAADWT010001064.1, read on the forward strand.
TCACTGGTCGTACCAACGGATGACAACCGCGTGGAGACCAAGTCGTTCGAGTTTTGTCTTGCCTGCACGCTGCGTGCCAAGCAGTTTCCGGCCAGGCAACTCGCCAATATGTGCATCCACCACAGCCCGATCGTTGAGAGGGTGACGTGGCAGCCTCCGATGCCGCCCATTCGACGTCCTATTCAAAGTGCAGGCGTGTAGGCGAGTTGGAGTTTGACACAAGACATCTATTATATTATTGCCAGAGTCGATACGGGCGGTATGGCTTGCCGCGTGATCTCTTCATTTCTACGAAAATGGACAATTCGGTTCGGCAAGAGCGAGCTTCTGTATCAGAAATCAGAATCCCGCCATATCACCCCAGATCTCTAGATTGGGGAAGAGTGTAAGAGTACCATTGTCTGCGCTCCGCGGAGCTTGTGATCAACCCTCCTCCCCCAGTCACCGCCTCTGATTAGATCGTGACGACTAGTTATCGTCACGTATTGTCGTCGACAACAAAAGAACGCCAGAAGGATTGCGACCAAAAGCGGTGTTGTTAGAATACAAAATGTGAATGCATGATGGATTCGATAGCGACTTGAACCTTCGATACGGTACACTTGGCATTCATTCAGCGAGCAGGTATTACGGGTGCTCGCAGGCTGTGCGCGATCATTTCCAGCAGCCTTTCGATGGTGAGCATAAAGCTGTCAAACCATCAACCAGCCGGTAGCAATCACCCATTCAAATCCGTGAGTAATGCACGACAACAGTTCTCCACCACCCGAATGACGACTACACCATTCACTTTCGACCCAATACAGTATTAGGCCCCGAAAGCCACCAATCGTGCTATCTCCTGGGAGCTAATGTGTCGCAAGGGGCCATTTGCAGTGGAATGGGTAAGACATTCGTTGAAACTTGGCAAGGATTGACGTGCCTTCCACGAGATGCCAAAGGTGACCTCAGCTATGATCCCGTCCCTAGGGCTCTCCCCGGAAAAGCAGCGCGAGTTGCGAAGGCTCAGTCTCCAGCTTGAGCACGACATCCTTCACCAATATGAAGACTACTTGTTCCACCACGGCCGTAAGGTGGACAAGTCTTACTGGCAATCCGTTGGGTCGGAGGAGGATCTACACACGTATCGACAGCGACGTCGTGTTCGTAGCCGCACGACACCGAGCCAGTCACCACCGTGTCCGTATGTGATGGATGCCTCGCCGCAGCGCTACGGACACGACCATCAATACGAAGAGTATGCGATCGGTGATGGGAATCCGGCAGAGGATGCCATGCTCAAGGTCATGCTCACGGGCACCATCCCTGGCACGGTGGATGACGCGATCCTGGCCGTGTCGTTCCATGACTCGAAAACGATTCGCGAACGCAACGCCTATGAAGACACGTTTTCCGAGGACAGTGCCGTCATCAGTTCAATTGATCTGCCCAGCGACGACGATCCCTTCCGGTTCCTGGGCCTGGTGTGGAACTCCAAGACGCTGCCATTAGCTGGTTTCGTTCGCTCGCGAGACATGGTCATGCTGGCACGCATCGGCCAGTCAGCTCTGTCTCGAAACGACGAGCGGGTCGGCCTGATCCTGTATCATTCCATCGAACATGCCTCCGTGCCAACGTTTAACCCCAAGCACACGGTCCGGCTTCAGGCCTCGCTTGCAGTCGTCTTTCGTCAATCTGACACGAACCAAGTCGATGTGTTTGGAATCTCTAAGGTCAACCCGGCCGGTCAGGTCCCCTCTGTCCTCGTGACGACTGAAACCTCTCGCATGCTGCTTGCACTCGCCAATATCTGCGACACTGCGATTCGACGCAAGCTCGTGCGCATGCTATCCGACCCTCGCTGCACTTCCAGCGGTGAGCATACGTCCATCGCCATGAGCAGCAGCCCATCCAACAACAATGCGCACAGCAGTCCACCACCTAATAGCAAGAGTTGCGTGCTATGCAACGGCAAGGTGAACGGTGGGCTGATGTGTCCTCGAGGAAGGATCTGCTGTCTCTGCAATACGGTACGTGTTCGCTGTTGGCGTGCTCCATGAAAGATACTTTATCGCCTGAACACAATAGAGCGAATGGGGTCTAACTCTTTGGTTGGCATGGTCTGGATGGCATTTGATTTGCGTTGCCAAATGGCAGAATGTGTGCGCGAAGTGTAGCATGACCAAGCAACTCCTGTTCACCTTTGCAAACCGGAACGATATTGAAGTAAAACCTTTTGATTTTTGTATTGCGTGTATCCTGCACGCCAAGCAATTCCCATCCAGCATGCTTGCCACGTAACCCACACGCGTTTGCCACTCGTGGATCGATGCCTCCGTCGTGTGGTGGCAATCTCGTCCTTCAGCTGGCTTTGGTTTGTAAGTCACCATCCGTTCTACGAGGGATATGAAGACCAATTCAAGTGTGACCCACGGGGTCAAGTGGGCACTCTGATGGACTGACTATTCGTCAAAGCCATGCTGCTGTTTGGATGAGCGATATTGTTACGCGACCCGGTGGAACAGCGGTAGCTTGCTCTTGAAGGAGTTCTCCGCACAGGGACTATACCGACGATACCCAACAAGCATACGCAGCCATTACGACGTCAAAGATGGCCCGATGTCTTACTTTATGTCCAAGTTGTGGGTGCTGCTCGCTTTGTTGCGTGCCATCCACGTTTGTCGGCTTCTCAGCATGGCCCGGTGGTCAATATTTTTGGGAACATGTGTCAATATGAATCTGCAGATATCACTGCGACACAAATAGATGAGAGAACGGTTTCTAAAATAGCCTAATGGTTGTTACTCACCACCATCAGAAGGATGCATGACCCGACACAGTTTTTAACTTTCGCTTGGTTGCTCTATCGTGGAGGTGGCCGAGTTGTGACTCATGTCGATGGGCGTGTATGTGCAATATTTGTTGGTGCTCGTGGATCCATAGAGCACGCTTGTTCATTTATTTTATCGTTGCTAGCACGGTGACAAACGTAGATGCTTGTTAAAGTTCGGCTCCTAGGTGACATCTGTTTGATGGTAGCCATCAAGCACGAGTAAGAGCCCCCTCCCCACTACGCTCCTGAGATGCCATACAGCATCACATCTTTGTCTTCTTATCGGTTCAGTCACGCGCCAACCAGACGGTCTTGCTCGCTCTATCCAGCTTGGCAACATCCACCACGCCATGCTGCCGTGTATTTGACTATGCTGGGTGGTTGGTCCGTAGA